>JAADXX010000483.1:0-22107 GCA_023338025.1 Phytopythium oedochilum | reverse complement strand
AGATGAGGCGACATTGAAGTACCACTGTGAGTACCACTCTTTAATGATGCAAAAGGTTCTAAAAGTATATCCGGATAAAATTGCTACTTTTATACGAATACCGGATAAAAAGATGCAAAAAATGGATACGCCACCTACCCCTAAATGCCCATCCTCACAACTTTTTTCCAAGTTGTTTGTATTTTTGTTACGAACAGCTGTTTGCGCGGAAGATGTGTTCCGGATAGTTTATCCGGCATCCGGATAGTTATCCGGCATCCGGATAAATTATTCGGCATTCGGATAAATTATCCGGAAGGAGATGAGGTGTTGTTGAAGTACCACTCTTTAATGATGCAAAAGGTTCTAAAAGAATATCCGGATACAATTATACGAATGCCGGATAAAAAGATGCAAACAATGGATACGCCACCTAGCCCTAAATGCCCATGTGATCACTAATCCTTGCTTGTGATTGGTCAATGCTCTTTACGTCCACTAATTCTCGACTCTCATTGGATCCAATAGAATTCTGAACCCTGGCGTGCGGAATGTTTGCGCATCGTTCCGTCATTCATCTCTAATATTATACCCTAAACTCTTTACCTCCCATCCTGAATTGTGTAAACGAGTCGTGCGACTATATTTGAAGTTTTTCGCGATTCAAAAATACACAAATAAAACTTTTATACTTTATTATAAAAGTCGCGCAGTACTGCGGCTGCGACCGCGACCGCGCGCCATGGCGAACGGTACGGACCGCGGCGCTCCTGCGGCGCTCTAGGACGCGCTCGGGCGTCGGGAAGGGCCGTTTCCGTGCTGCATACGCCCCTCTCGACGCCCTGGTGGTCTTTAAACCGCTCGGTATCCCCTATAACCCGTTGCGCTCGCGCCAACACTGACCGCTTTGTCCCTGTCGTACCGCTGGCGGGAACCGGACGGCGCGGCAGCGTTCCAAGACCCGGAGCAGTGCTACCTGCTGCGCGGGTCGCAGAACAGTGCGTTGGCGCGCTAGTCGACCCGCTGTGCGCCGCGCTGGGTCACTCACTGACGGTCTTGCGCGGCTTGGACGGCGGCACACAGTCGAGGCGGATGGCGTGGCGTACAGCGCGCTCATGAGCCACTTCAAGCTGGACGCGCAGCTGGGCAAGATGACCGAGGCGGCGCTGCCGGCGACGTACGCGCACCTGCTGCGCGGCGTGGGCGAGCCGCGGGACTCGGAGGCGGCGCGCGCGGCCAAGGGCGACCTGCTCTCGCTGCTGCAGGGCGTGCCGTTCGACCGGCCGATCGAGCCGCTGCCGGAGAGCCTGGTCAAGAGCGCGCTGCAGCTGCCGGCGGGCAGCAAGCGCGGCCAGGTCCTGCGCTCCGTCTCGGACCGTACGCCCGTCTACTCGCTGGCTGTTGTTCCCACGCGACGACTGACTGTGTGGCACTTGGGGGAATGGATGGCATGGAGCAGGGAAACCGCCAGGGCTGATCCACCCGCCGCCGCTCGCCACGGCCGACGGACAGGAGGACAAGCTGAAGAAGCACGCCAAGGACGAGAAGGACCGCAAGGAGAAGAAGGAGAAGAAGAGGAAGAAGCGCGAGCGCGAGGACGCGGCGCTGCTGCAGAGCCTGCTGGCGCCGCTCGTGGCCGAGCTGCGCACGCTCACGTGGACGGGCTGGGTCGTGAACGGCAAGGCGGCGAACCCGTTCATCCAGAAGATCACCAAGGAGAACTGCAAGCGGCTCGGCGTGCCCAACTACTTTGACTTTGTGGGCAGCCCGATGGACCTGACGCGCATGAAGGAGAAGGTGGAGCGCGCCGAGTACTCGCGGCTGGAGCAGTTCACGAGCGACATCAAGCTCTTGGTGGCCAACGCCAAGACGTTCAACCGCGTGGGCGAGCCCGTGCACCAGATGGCCATCGAGCTCGAGCAGCTCTACGAGTCCAAGCTCACGGGCTACCGGGTGACGTTCGAGGAGCTGCAGCAGGAGCGCAAGAAGCGCAAGAAGGACTCCAAGAAGAAGAAGAAGGACAAGAAGAAGGACAAGTAGGCGGCGGCCGTCGAGGGAATGGCGGCGGCGGCGGACGCGGCGGCAGTAGCTTCCATAGCGCTACACACACTAGAAGAACTCTCTTCCCTTCATGCTCTGCGACTCTCTGACCCTGATAGATCTGCTGTAGCACTCAAACACTCCGCAGACACACATGAAGAAGGGAAGCAAACTGTTAATGTACGTCGTCGCAGGTGCCTGATCGGCCCTGCTGCGATGCCCGGGACCCGCTTTAGGCGACGAGCTTCTGGGTCTCCTCGCTGCTTCTGGCGAGCACGGAGCGGTAGCCCGCGCGGAAGTCCTTGGGCGTCGTGGGCAGCAGCCAGGTCCACTTGTCGTTGCCAAAGTACACGCGCAGGGTGTAGCCGAGCGAGTAGTCGGCCAGCTCGCCGGGGCTGCCCGACAGGAACTCGAGTGTCGTGCGGCCCTGGCGCAGCAGCCACAGGTGGAACGTCAGGTAGCCCGCGAGCAGCGCGCCGATGCCAACGGCCAGCAGGACGCTGAACTGCAGCACGGCGCCCGGGTTCGCGTCGGCTCCGACGACCAGCGGCGTCGCGATGGCCGCGAACGTCAGGCAGCTCAGCGACGCGTAGAGCAGGAAGAGCAGGAAGAACTTCTTGTTGTCCCAGCCCACGCAGTTGTTGGTCCACGGGCAGTGGTGGTCCTGTCGGCCATGACGGACGCGCATCCAGTTAGTTGGCTCAGCCTCATTCCCTCCCATAGTGACCGCATCCTATGGATACCATCCGGTAGATGCAGCGTTGGCAGACCGAGCAGTGGTGCACGAAGGCGGGCTTGGGCCGGTCGCAGTGCTCGCAGTAGCGCGTCACCACGCCCTCCGGCGCGTCTGCCTCGCCGCCACCGACCGTGGCGTCCGAGCGCAGGCCGCGCGGCTTGACGAGCATAGCGCGCGCGTAGCTCCAGAGCATGAGCGCCGTCGCCGCCACGTACAGCATGCTAAAGGGCAAGGCGACCGCCGGGCGCACTACGACAAACCAGAGGAACATCTTGAAGAGCATGAGGCCCACGGCCAGGCCCACGCAGAGCGCGCCGGTCGGGAACGCCATCGCAGCAGCGGGAGAAGACGGACGCGCTTTTACCGCTCTCGAGGCGTTTCTCCTGGATGTTGTTTAGTGTTGTGAACAAGTGGCGAGGGCACGACAAGTCAGGTCCCTGTACAAGAGAGAGTGTGGGCGAGGAATCTCCCTATGCACGAACATCCAGATCGCATGTGACAGGTATACAAACGCCGAGTGAAAAGTGGTCCGACGTGGACCTGTCCGTAGTGGTGGTGTATTTGTCTTGCTGGACGTCTGGACGATCAGATGCGCGCCTTCGCGTCCCGTTCCCATCTGTAGAGCAGCGACTGCAGTGCCGCACTTAAGCGTTGGGAGCGATCGGGGCGGGCTCGTGCTGGCGCGGCACGTTCTGCTTCCGGAACGAAAGGTCGGCGCGCGCGCGGCGGTCCTTGTCCTTGAACCCGCCGCGGCTGGCCGGCTTGTCCCCGGCGTTCTCGTCGCTGCCGCGGTTCGGGCGCGGGCGGCGCGGTTTCGTCGGCTTGGCACCCTCGCCATCGTCGCCCTTGCCGCTGCTGCTGGTGGTACTATTGCTATTCTCCTTCTTCGGTCGAGGTCCTCCACGACGGCGCTGACTCTTCCCGCGCGCATCGTTGCCACTGTCGCCGGCGGTAGGCGATGGCGAGCGGTTCGAGCCACTTGGAGAGATCGAGCCGCCGCTCGCGACCGCAGCGAACGACTTGGGCGGGCTTGGGATCGGCAGTGCGCTCGGGGGCGGCTGGGCGATCACCTCGGCCGGCGCGATAGGCGCAATGGTCACGGTCTCTTCAATCGTTACCGTCTCGATGATCACCTCCGTGACGATCTCCTTCTCTTTGGCTCCTTCAGTGCCTTCACTCGTCGCAACTGCATCGACCGCAATCTCCTCCGGCTCGAGCTGCGAGTCCGTGAAGAAGTTGATCTGGGGCAGCTCCTCCGCACTCTCCGTCTCGATAGGAGTCTCCTCTGCGGCTTCGGCCGCCTCGGCCGCAGGGGCAGCAGCCGACTTGTCAAGCGCGTCGACAATCTCGCGAAGCTCGGCGTACGACAAGTCGCACGCAAACAGCTCGTCGCTGGTGGTCAGGTACTTCTTGGCCTGCTCGAGCGACTCGGTCAGGTTCTCCGAGTACGAGACCTCCGCGGGCGGCCGCGTGTTGCCGATCAGCACCTTGGAAAAAAAGTCGAGCACCATGGGCACGTCCTTGCTGAGCGCCTGGTGAAGTGTCACCACGTGCAGCGTCTTCAGCAGCTCCTCGACGTGCGCAAACTCATCGCGCGGTGCCTCGACCGACTGGACCGGCGTCTGCGCGGGGCTCTGCTCCGGCGCGGTGGACTCCAGCACGACCTCAATGAGCGCAGCGTCCTTCTCCTCGTCTGCTGCAGCAGCACTCTTCAGCTCCGCAGCCTTATTGGCGGCCTCCTCCTGCGTCCCCACAACGCGACACGATCGTCAGTCGGTGTGTCTAATGACAGCAGATAACAGGCGCGACCGCCGCACCTGGAGATAGACCTCGATGAACTGCTCGCGCAGCGTCTCGAACTCGGCGATGAGCTTCTCCATCACGGGCTTGGAGCCGACGAGCTCCAGCTGCTGCGCGTTCAGCACCTTGCCGTCGGCCGAGCGCGCGAGCTCCAGGCCCTTGATCTTCTCCAGCTTCTTCTTGTACGAGCGGATGCGCTTGTGCAGGAAGCTCAGGTACGGGTGGTCCACCGTCGCCATGTTGTTGGCGCTCTCCTCCTCCTCCTCCTGCTCCTCCTGCTTGGCCACCACCGCCGCCGCCGCCGCCGCCGGCTTCTTGCTCTTCTTGGCGCGCTTGGCGCTCGCCGGGGCGGCCGCGACCGGCGCCGCCGCCGCGCCGCCCTCGACC
This sequence comes from Phytopythium oedochilum, assembly GCA_023338025.1. Lineage (NCBI taxonomy): Eukaryota > Oomycota > Peronosporomycetes > Pythiales > Pythiaceae > Phytopythium > Phytopythium oedochilum. Next base: position 17,165 of record JAADXX010000483.1, on the reverse strand, counting down.
GCCAGCTGGCCCGACTCTGCCTCGACACTCGTCATCGCTCGGTTCTTCGCTGCGCTTGCTGGCTGCCTCGCGGTTCACGCTCTGGCGTCCGACGCGCCGCGGATCCGCCCGGCGCCTTTCTCTTTTCAAAGTGCGGAAAGAGCAACATTGAATTTTCCGCAAACGGTATAATACTGGTGATTGGTTTGGCCAATCAGACTCGGCATTAATACCGGTATAATACCGTTAATACATTTGACCAATCAGATTTCGAATCTTCGGCAAATGAGAATGCGAGGAATCGTACTATTCCTCGCATTCTCATTTGCCGAGAAAATGGATACAGTTAGGTTACTTAGACATACAAAAATCAAGTCATATAGATTACTTCCTATCAAAACTCCAAAGGTTTGGATTTTTGATAGGTACCACAATATGCAATTATGATTGGCAAACAATATTGCTAACGCACGCTGATTGGTGAAAATTGAAGTATACAATAATCAAGTCGATAAAAATCTTCAACCGTACCAAATGGCAGATTTTATGTCATTTCGCTGCCTCACGGTAAGGCACGATACACCGGTGCCAACCATGATGCTGGGCAAAATGAATCTTATCGTCGAGTCTTTTCACACAGCCTCTGTGATCTCGTCCAGGATGACCTCCTCCGCGCGGACACCGACCATCCCGTCGGCGATCACGACCGTCTCCATTGCCGTGCGCCAAGACCCAGCGCTCGGGCGCCTCGCGGCCGGAGCCGCGGCAGTATCCGCAGCGCGAGCGTCCGAGTTCGTGTCTGCGACTTGTGCCAAGAGCTCTTCGGCGGTGTCAACTTCAACTTCGATCGGCTCAGCGGAAACGCTTGCTGTTTGAGGCTCGAGAACCTCGATCGCCGGCTCCAACTCGCTCGTTGCAGCGCCTTCCGCTTCGTCTGGACTTGCGGGATGGCCAGACGGATCTGAAGACGCGTTGGCAGCGTCACTGCTCTGCTCGGTAACCCGTCCTTCCTCGGGCTTTTCGACTGCAGGCACCTCCTCCGCAGGCTCTGGCACAAACCCGAGCTGCTCCTTCACGTGCGGGCACACGGCGTCGATGACCGCACAGCTCTCCTCGAACAGCGTCTGGCCCGTAACTTGGTCGCTGACCCGCTCCAGCACGTCTTCAGCCTTGAGCACGAGCAGCAGATTGTACAGCGATTGCAGCGTCGTCTCGTACACGATGACCGCGTTCGGCGGGGTCGGCGGACCAGTGATCACCAGCTTCTTGGCCAAACGCTCGAGCACGTTAAGCCACAGCTCGCCGAACTCGGGTAGCTCCATGAGCACGTTCAGGTTGTGCAGGAACGTCTTGGAGAGCAGCGTCACGCTGTACAGCGCCGCGTCCTTCGAGTGGTTCCAAGCGCCTTCGTTCACCTGGTCGTCGAACGGGAAGATGACGTGCTCGAAGCACTGCTTCCACATATCCTTGGCGACCGGCACTCCAGGCAGCAGTAGCGACTTGTATAGACACTCCCAGGCGGTCTTGGCAATCGGCGCGCGGTCATCGCTCAGGTAGCTCAGCATCACGCGCATCACTTCGAGCCACGTCTTGCCGTCCATCCTGTACGCGCTGTCGCTGCTGGCCAGTCCCTGCAGCAGGCGGAGGGCATCCACAGAGTACGGCGTGCGGTGATGCACGAATCGTAGGCAAATGGCCATCCACAGCGTCACGTTCTCGTCGTTCAGATGCCCACCGTCCGCCATCAGCGTGATGCTCTCCCAGCACGCGGCACGACCGTTTTTGTGCTGTACAACGTTCTCAAGAACCCCGAGCAGCACCTTCCAATCGTGGAAGTCGTGCATGTACACCAGGTTCGCCTTGAGCAGCATGTTAATGCCAGACGCAAGGCGGTCGCTCAGCGCCTTGTACATGTCCTCGTCCATCGAGAGCAGCAGCTCGAGCGTGGCCATGAGCTTCGGGCGGATCTTTTCGTCGTGAAACAGACGGATGCTGACGCGCAAGATGTGCACGACCACGCGCTCCACGAGGCCCTGCATGTGCAGCTCGTGTAGTGGCGTCGACAGGATGCGCTTGGCGTACATGTGGAACGGCTCCCACAGATTAAGCGCCAGGATCCGTTGCTGGTTGACCAAAATTACGTCGACGCTCAGCTCCAGCACGAGGATCGCGTTCTCCTGCATCATGGCGTCGACGCTGGTTTGGTCGGACGGCTGCAGGATGCACTTGAACGGGTCGCGGCACGCGAGCAGCGTCTCCAACAAACTGATCAGCGACTTCTCGGGGAGCTTACGCGTCATGCGCAACCAGTTCTCTTTCTCCAAGAGCCCACCACCAAGATTCGATACCGCCTCGCGCAGCATTTTGTTGACAAGCGAGAAGCTCTCATCGATCTTCTCTTCCTCGGCCCAAAGGTACGATGACAGCGAGCCCCACAGCGACCCGCTGCTTCCCGAAGACTGGTACGCACCGCCACTACCGCCGCCTCCATACCCAGCACTATGGCTTGCTTGGCTCATGGCCTTCATGCGGCTTCGGATCGCGGCTTGACGCTCCGCTAGACGCCGCGAGCGCTCGCGAGTCTTGCCGGATAGTCCCGACGCGCTGCTGCTGCTACTACCGCTGTTGGTCGGCGACAAGGAGACCGTCGTCGCTGTGGACGAGCTGACCGAGTGCAGCGTCTGAGCGGCCGAGTTACCACCGAGCACTGGCGGCAGCGGCACACCTCGCGAGTCCACAAAGTCGTCGATCTCGACCAGAGAGATTGGCACTGCATCGAGCTCGTTGAACATGAGCACGCACTCGACAACGTTCGTCCACGCTTTGCGCAAGCTCTCGTTGCGGTTCTGCACGAACTGGAATAGTAGCTTGAGCGACAGTAACGCACGGCGTGTCTTCGCACCTTGCACCCGGTCTTCCTCAATCGCGCCAGCAGTAGCCCCAGAGAAAACTTCCGAGTCTCTCGATCTGCTGCCACGCTCTGCATTGCTGTTGTCTGATGGCGTCGACTGGAGAGTGGAGGACCTCGAAGGTGCGCCGCCAGCGCGCGCCTTCACATTCGTTCCCGAGCTCGGCGGCAGGTAAACCTTTTCACCGCTCAAAATGCCATGCGCGAACGCCAGGAAGTAGGACGAGAGCGAGCTCATGACGCGGTTGAACATGTCGCCCATGCCGAAATAGAGCGAGATCTTGGCGCAGTTGCTCAGACCCTCAAGCGCGCGCTCCATGTTGGTCACGTCGAGCGTCTTCTCAAACGCGAGCAGCAAGCTCTGGACTGTTCGGTCCGCAATCAGCGAGAACATGTCTTTCTCGTACAGACCAGCACGCAGCTTGAGAATACTGGCGTTCGACGTGAAGCTCGCGCCAACGACGTTCTCCGAGCGCTTGAGCACCCCTTCCCACTGCGTCGAGTACCGGTCGACGGTCGAGAACCCAGAGTCCATGAAGTCCGACACGTCGTGCTGCATCTGAATCTCGTGCTCGAGAATATTGTAGTACAGATCGGTCAGGTAGTCCTCTGGAAGGTCCTTCCCGGCGTTAATGCCGCGGTTGTTTCGCACAAACTCCTCGATCGTCATCTTCTTGGCGATGTGGTCCGAGTGCAAGTCCGTGTTCAGCATAATGATGCTGAACGACAGCACGTACGCTGCATCGGCATCCGCAAGCGGACCGGCCGAGCCCGCCTGGACGTAGTACTGCTTCGAGAACGCCTCCATCATCCGGTCAATCTTCTGCGCCTCACCCGGGAGCCGAAACTTGGCGAGGAAAGAACGCAGTGCCTCGTCGAGAGATGCAGCTTCGTGGAAGTCAATCATGGCGACGTACGCGTCACGCACTGCCGTGTTGAACGGATACTTATCCGGTGGACCGTCACCGAGGTAGTCGCCAATCAGCGTCTTGTTAAGTCCTGGTGTGTGCAGCAGGAATGCGGCAACGTCCTCCGGCGTTGGTGTCTCTGGAAGCAGGCCGATCTCCTGAGAAAACTCGATCCAGTGCTTTTGGTCCGTATTGAATTTCTCGGCCGCGAGCGCGTAGCGCTTCTTCACACGCTTGCGCTGCTGGAGGACCTCAGCGGTGCGCTCACGAGCAGTATGGAGCCATGCCAACTGGTCAGCTGAGTCGCCCCCTTCCGCCGCGCCACCGACGCCTTGGTCAGATTCAGTATCGCTCTCGCTCCCAGACATCACCATTTGCATCAAATCGCGCACAGATGACAGAGGCGAGATGTCTTCCATTGGGAACTCCATCGACCCTCCGCGGTCGGTGGATGGTGACGCACTTGGCCCACGGGGATTGGACGTGTACCTCGCCAAGTCGGCACCTTTCAGAGACAGCACGCCTGATGCGGCACTCTTTGACGCCGTGGTCCCAGAGGTGAGAGGGCATCGGCGCGCAATCGACTCCACAACGGCAAGCAGTCCCTCGAGGCAGAGCAGCGTCAGAGCGTTCAGCCCGACATCGGTTGTCGCCATCGCGTCGCAGTTCCGCGCCAGTGACTTGCATAGCACCTCGAACAGGTTGGTGCAGTGCACGTCGCAGTCGTAGTTGATGTACAGGTCGAGCATGAGCGCCGGCTCGCGGCAAAACTCCAGCAGCGACTCGAGTGCGAGCTCCTTTTGCTCGTCCGAGCACGACGGCGAGTCGATGATGCGCATGTGCACGCTCGTGAAGAACACCTCAAGCTGCACCTTCAGATGGTCCTTGATCGAGTTGAACAGGTTAAACACGACGCGCAGCGTCAGCGAGAGCACGCCGAGGTCCTCCGTCTCCGAGTTCTGCAGCAAAAACTTGGACAGGTCCCCCTGCAGCACTGACACGAGACACAGGTGGTGGCCGAGACCCGTGCCCGCGGTCTCCAGCACAATATTGATCAGGCGCAAGCCGAAGACGCACGTGGCTTCGTCGTTCTCCATGGGGGACACAAGGCCAGCAAGGAAGTGCAGAACCCGCTCGAGCACTGGGATGCCGTAAGGCACATTCACGTTCTTCATTGGCGTAGGCGTGGCTGACGGTACCGCTGGGAGCGCTGTCGGGTGCGACGATGAAGCTTGCCGGTCTTCTTCTTCTTCTTGCTCCTCTGCATCTTGCTCTCTGTGCTCGCTATCGTCACCGGCGTCCCCGCTGTCATTACTTCCAGCAGGCGCGCTTTCGCGGTGAGTGGCCGCGCTCTGTTTCGTCGGAGATACCGCCTCCGTCGACGCGGCCGCAACGGACGGCTCGAGGTCCTCGATGCGGTCAAAGACCGTCAGCACGAGGTGGGAGAGCGTGTTCTCGGCGGCGCGGCGCAGGTGCAGCGACGATCGCGGCTGGCAGCTGATGCTGTAGCAGAGCTGCACCATCTTCCAGACGTTGTCGTCCGTGATGAGGTGGCCGGCGTCGCTGCGCAGGCAGTACTCGACGAGCTCGAGCAGCTTCATGAGCACGGCCTCGTCGTCGGCGCGGTGGGTCTCCTCGAAGCGGCATCGCGCGACGCAGACGGCGATGCGGTTGATGGCCACGTCCGCGCGCAGCGACTCGCTCGTGATGAGTCCGTAGAGCAGGAACTTGTTGAGGCTCGCGATGGCGGCGCCCGTGATGAAACCGCTCGTGCGCTCCGACTCGATGACCATGACGAAGGGCAGCAGGTACGTGACCGTGTCCACGTCCGACAGGTCCGTGACCGACTGCAGCTCGTAGTGCAGCTGCTTGAACGCGCGCAGCATGGGCGACTGCGTCGACGCCGGGATCTCCTCCTTGAACCGGTCCACCGACGCCCACAGCGCGTTCACACGCATCATGGACAGCACATTGTGGATCTCTCCCTTGACGCAGTTCATGGCCGCGCGCGCGCCGACGCTCTCCGCCGCCGGGGAACAAACGCACCGCGCTATCCGCCGTCCAGAGTAACTGTGGCGGCGGCCTCGAGCGGAGATCCGGCGATCCAGGAGGCCGGCGAGGATGCTGCCGCTGCTGCTTCCTTCCGCCCCTGCCCGCGCGTGGCTTGACGGATGATGAGGTGGCACGATCGCGTTGGAGTGACAAACTGTGGGCAGTTTGTCAATTAAAGAATATATAGAAAATATGGAAATCAACTTTTGTAGACTTCAAGACGGATAATACATATATATATATGGGTAATTTATCTTACTATTTGTGCTATTTTGAGAAATATACCACTACGATGAATGGCGTCATTGACAAAGGTGTGCTGAACTGTTTATAGCCAGGATTGCTTTCGCGCATTCTATTGGTAGAGGTGCGGGCTGTAAGGAGCTCGCTCGAGACGACCGCCGCTCGTCTCTCGCTGCTCCTCTGCTTTCGCTGCAGACTCGACGGAGCTCTCCCGTCTCGCGTGGACGAGCCCTGGACTGTGAGCTTGCGAGCGAGGCCATTGCGGGACTGAGCGCCGCGTAGCGAAGTGAGGAAGGAGCCATGCAAGTCGCGCCGCCGGCAGTTGCGTCCTCGGCGACCTCGTCGCCCGCGTCGCTGTCGTCGGCGAATGAGGTGCGCCGACGGATGGGATGGCTGGGAGAATCGTCCTGGAAGAGAGACTCACAGCGCTCGGGGCTTACGACAGGACGAGCGCGAGAAACGGGTGGGCTCGACCAGCGGGAAGGGCGGCGACGGCAAGCAATTAGCGGCCGAGAGCACCCTCGAGCGGTCTGCGGCCGCGTCCAGCGCCAGCGAGAGCGAGAATGGGGGCAACAGCCCGGTCGGTGGGCCCGGCGGCTGGAGAGCGCTCGGGATGATGAAGGACCGCGCGACGATGGCCAAGAACCAGCTGGCCCCGCAGCTGCTCAGCATGAGACAGCGCACGAGCAAGCGGTGCGTCGTGCAGACCCTGCGCGGCGTCTCTGCTGGCAAAACGGTGCTAACCCGATCGCTGGTTGATCTTCTGCGCAGGTTTGGCCGGTACCAGCCGTCCATGAACAAGGTCCGGTCGTCGGCATCGGCAGGTGAGCCTCGGACTCGTCGATGTCTATTGTATAGCGGGGATACGCTGACCGAAGGATGCTCTGGGCATGACAGCGGCGACTATGGGGCGTGAGCGCGTCGCGCCGGCGCTGAGTCTCGTCAAGGAGGGATCAACCCAAGGTATGTTGAGGCGGAGGCTGCTTGGCATGCGCAGGGTTTATTCACAGTATCTCTGTCGCCGCCAGGATGGTCGATGCTCAAGACCAAGCTAGCGTCGGCGGCGCCAGTGGCGGAGAAAATCCAGACGATGGGGATCCAGGTCATGACTGACATCATGAGCGAGGCGCCCATCGAGGTCATGTTCGTGGACAACCCGGCGGAGGCGAACTGCCGCTTCCTGGTCGAGTACAAGGCGCCGCTGCCCGCCAGAGGTGGAAACAAGGCGAGCCTGGGACTACTGAGACTATGTGCGTACCACGCACCATGCTGCCTTGTGGAGTAAATGTTCTAACGTCTTGTGCGTTGTTGATTGCGAAGCCCGCGCGATCAGCACTGCGAGTACTTCGAGCATGAGCAGTGTATCTCGAGCAGAGAGTACAGGAGGCTTCGAGCCGTCTCCAGCGCAGCAGTGCTTCAGCAAGAGCTACGTGCTCGGCACGATCCTCGTGTTTTGCGGAGACGTGCAGACACTCGGGCGTTTCGCGTCGGTGAACCGAGCGTGCCACAAGTTCATCTCGACGGAGCGCCGTCTCTGGAAGTTCTGCGTTCGCTATGGCGAAATGTCCGAGGGCACCCGCTTCGGCTTCTGGGAGAAGGTCGCATCGTACGTTGACTCAATCCCGTTGGATCAACTATGCGCTCATAGTGCACTTGCTTGGGCTGTACTAAACGCGATACGTCCGGCATGTGTACGTAGGGTTCGCCGCATTCGCGAGTCGTCCGAGTTCGACTTTGACGTGTACCTGCAAATGGCGCTGTCCAAGGGTGACTCGACAGAGCTGATTCTTACGGATGTGCGCCGCACGTATGGCCGTGTCGCGCCGCACAAGCGTGCGCCGAATGATCGCGAAGAAGTCGTTGAAGATACGGAGGAGGCGCTGATCAGCCAACTGAGCGAGATTCTGCATGCACTCGCTGGGCGGTTCCCCGATGTCGGATACTGCCAAGGGATGGACTACATCGCTGCCCATGTGCTCGACCACGTCAAGAAGTACAATGAAGCCAAGTCAGCAGCGCGCCAGGCTGCCAACCCGAGAATGTTTACTCGCGTCCACATTGATATCGACGACGATGAGGACGATGAGGATGGAGAGCCATCTAGTCCGTATCGGACGAGTGCGTCAGCGGCGACGCGTGTGGAGGTCGAGACCGCCTTCTGGATGCTCGTGGGTCTGTTCGAGAACTACGGGTTGCGGCAAATGTTCTCCCCGGGGTTGGATCGGCTGCACCAGTACTGCTTCCAATGCCAGCGGTTGTTTGAGATTGGCATGCCGGCGCTCGCGGACCACTTTGCGGAGGAGAAAGTCATGGTCGAGATGTTCATCGTCGGCTGGTTCCAGACGCTGTTCCTGTATCTGAACGTGCTGCCGCGCGAGTCGCTCGACCGCATCTGGGACATCTTTCTGTTCGAGAACAACTGGAAGATCATGCTGCGCGTCACGCTCGCGCTGCTGCAGCTTTCGGAGGAGCACATCCTCGGCAAGCGCATCGACGACGTGATGCAGTTCCTCAACACATTCCCCGACAAGTGGGACGAGATTCTCGCCCCCGAGCTGTTGATAGAGCACGCGCTGGCCATCAAGGTCACGAACGGCGTGCTCAGCAAGCTCCAGAAGCAGTACAACAAGCAGAAGCGCGCCTCGCCCATCCGCCGGTAAAGCGGTGTCTAATCACCAGCTCTGAGAGCTCTTGTAGTTTATAAGCCAACGCGGGCTCTTTATAGAGACGGCAGCATTGGGCAGCCGAATACTTGGATGTGGTGGAGAAGCCGTGATTAATTTGGCACCCGCAACCGTCGCAGCAACCACCTATTCTAGAGCACATGCCATGCGTTATTGGCACATTCGTGAAGCAGACGCAGACGCTTGACGGCGCAGATCAAAGCGACGCATGGCCGGCATCATCGACAAGATCGGGCAGTACTTTGCGCGGTTCGAGCACGAGCAGCAGCAAGCCGTCGCGCTGGTCTCATCACAGCCGCCAGCTCCTCCGGTTGTCTCTGTTGATACCAACCACAACGTTGATCATGCTCCTAGACGATCGGCATCGTTTTCAGGCTCCGAAGTGACGACGAGAGCGCGGCGTTCGCCATCAGTCACACGACGAAAGTTGCTGCTGCATGCAGAGCAGCAGCCTCCGCATGCGCCTTGCCAGGACTCAGCCAAGCCACCAGGACATGCGGTGCCGCCGTTGAATCGTCCACTCCGCCATCTATGGGATGGTAGTGTCGGTGATGAAAACAGCGAGGCTCCAACATCATGGAGGTCTCTCTCCTCGCCACTAACAAGTAGCAAGGGCAGCAACACAACTCCTCGAGCAACAACATCCAGCAGTGTTGACGAAAGCGAACATTCCAGGCAAGATGCAGTTAGCAGAGCCAAAGCTAGCGACGACGTACTCGTCGTTCCACGCAAGAAGAAGATCAAGAAGCGGAAGCCCCCGTCACCAGAGAGCTCGAGACTTCAAGCGGCTGAGAAGGAGCGAGATCGGAGCGAACGTGTCGCCAATGGGATCGCACTAGCGAAGGAGCGAGCAAGGCGCAGCCAGGAGGAGGCGCAGCACCTAGCGCGCGCCAAGCGTCAAGGTCAACGAGAGGCGGTCAAAAAGATCAAGGCCCAGTTGGAGCGGATCGAGGAGGTTCGCACTCGACGATCAGCACTCACATCAGTGCCCAGTCCGTGTGGATCTGCCTTGCTAAGGCAGCCGTCTTGCGCTACGTCGTTAGCATCCTTGGACGCGGCAGAGTGCTTGGCGTCATGCTCAAATAGCGACCAGACAAGTCATCCAGAGAATTGGGAAATGGTGGACGACTCTACGCCTGGCAAGAAGGCTGTCGACGGCAATCAGAACCGCAAGAACTCGCCACAACAGCGAGAGTCACCCTTCCTGGCGGAGCTGGAGGCCAGGACGCGCGTCCAGGTTGGTTTTGCGTTGGTTCCATCGCGTGTACTTGACAACTGAACGTGGCTCCATTGCTATCATAGATGCTACTTCAGCTCCAGTTCCGAAAGAAATGTCTCGACTACAAGAAGCGGCGCGAGCGCTTGCAACACCAGCTTGAGCGGACGCTCCAGACGAATGAGAACAAGCAAGCCCAGGTCGCAAGCCTATCGCAAGCTAAAGACGCGACGGAGAAGCAGCTGTTAAGCACCCTGGACGAGTTGGGTGATCTCCGCAAGAAACGCCACGCGCTCGAAGAAGAAGGCCGCAACGAGCGTCTTCGCCGCCAAAAGGAGGCCGAGCGAGCGCTCCAGCGGCGTCTACGCGAGGAGGAATGGGCCAAGCTCATGGAGGAGGAGAAGGTACGCTCGGCCGTCGCGGCGGAGGCTCGAGAGAAGGCTAGCGAACGTGTCCAGAAGGCGCGCTGGTCGGCTAGCTCGAGCAAGCAGCCTCGGCTTAGAAAACCGAGCCGGCTCGGCCTCGACTTCCTCGCTTCTCTCAGCCCAGAGCTCGCCGAGTTCGAGGAGGAGGGCCTCAACCCGTCTGCATACGCTGGCCTGAGCGAGACGGGAACCAGTAGTGAGGCCGACAAGCCGGGAAGCAACCAGGAGGAAGAGGCGAGGCCGTTCGAGTGGCTCGTGCCGCCGTTCGACCATCGCCAGGCGCTGCTGCTCACCGAGATGCTGAGCGACGACGAAGGCGAGTAGGCTGGCGCAGTAACGACAGTTGTGTGTATATGTCGATATAGTCCGTGTGGGATGCAGTGGGGAGATGTCGGCCAGTCGTTCGGGTTGGCGTGCGGCCGTGATGCCAACTTGAAGTTGCCTTTCGAGTCGGTTCCCCCAAAACGTCGAAATGGCGGCACTCTGACGCTCGCAGTCAGTTCAAAAATGTCATAAATGGACAAACTCACTTCGAGGTGCATTCTCAACACGATTATGGCAATTCGCATTCACACCCGTTTGCGGCGTGAGTGACGCTCTCTGCCTTTTCAACCAATCCACGCTCGTTAAACCTTCCATTTCAACCAATCAGCAAGCCATATCAGCCGTTGCCAATCATCTCGGCATCGCACCACTCGTCAAGAGCTCATTGACGCGCCGCGGCGTCCCGTGTCCCACCTTGATGCGTGGGCTGCTCCTCCGCACTGCGTTCTCCGCTGGGCGCCACTTCTCCTCGAGCGCAATGGGCGGCAGCAAGCAGCAGGCGGACCTCATCATCTTCGCGGCGCACGTGGTGCCCGTGGTGCCGCGCAACGTGGTGCTGGCGGACCACGCCATCGTCGTCAAGGACGCGCGCATCGTGGCGCTGCTGCCGCGCGCCGAGGCCGAGGCCGCGTACGCCGCCGACGCCGTCAAGGAGCTGCCGAACCACGTGGTCACGCCCGGACTGGTCAACATGCACACGCACTCGCCCATGACGCTGCTGCGCGGGCTGTCGGACGACAAGCCGCTCATCAACTGGCTCGTCGAGGACGTGTGGCCGACCGAGGGCAAGTTCGTGAACGCCGACTTCTGCCGCGACGGCATGCTGCACGCGGCCGCCGAGATGATCCGCGGCGGCACGACCTGCTTCAACGACATGTACTTCTTCCCGAGCGCGCTCTGCGACGTCATGGAGCAGGTCGGCATCCGCGGCGCCGTGGGGCAGACCATCATGGAGTTCCCCTCGTGCTACGGGACCGGCCCGGACGACTACTTCGCCAAGGCCGAGCCCTTCCTCGAAAAGTACGCCGACCACGAGCTCATCAGCATGACCATCACGCCGCACGCGCCGTACACGGTCAGCGACGCGAGCCTTGTGCGCGCGAACAAGGTCTCGGCCAAGTACAACGTGCGCTACAACATCCACCTGCACGAGACGCAGGCCGAGTGCCACGACAGCGAGCACCAGGTGCCCAACTCGATGAGCCGCCACCAGAGCGAGCAGCGCTCGCGCCCGATCGCCAACCTCAAGCGCCTCGGAGTGCTCTCGGACCGCCTCATCGCCGTGCACATGACGCAGCTCACGGACGAGGAGATCCAGGACATGGCGGACGCCAAGGCGCACGTCGTGCACTGCCCCACGTCCAACCTCAAGCTCGCGTCGGGCATCTGCCGCGTCACGGACCTGCTCAAGCGCGGCGTCAACGTCGGCCTGGGCACGGACGGCTGCGCCAGCAACAACTCGCTCAACATGTTCGCCGAGATGAAGCTCGCCGCCATCCTCGCCAAGGTCGAGTCCATGGAGAGCACGAGCGTTCCCGCCGCGACGGCGCTCCAGATGGCCACGCTCAACGGCGCGCGCGCGCTCGGGCTGGAGAACGAAATCGGCTCCATCGAGGTCGGCAAGCGCGCAGACGTGATCGCCATCGAGTGCGACAGCATTGAGATGCTGCCCATGTACAACGCCATCAGCCACGTCGTCTACGTCGCCGGCCGCGAGCAGTACGTCTCCATTCCACGCTCGTGTTCGATGGGTCAAAAGACCGTTAGGACTAACCATTCGTTGTGTTGTGTTGCAGTGTGTCGGACGTCTGGATCAATGGCAAGCAGGTGCTGGCAGACAAGAAGCTGACGACCATCGACGAGTCGGCGGTCAAGAAGACCGTCCTCGGGTGGTACACGCAGATCAAGGAGTTCCGCGAGGCAACCAAGAACTGATGGCCGACGCTGGCGATCCACGAGCAGCGGGACGACGAAGGGAAGACCCGCTCCTCTCCCTTGCGTTTCTGTTCTCTCTAGAGCTCTCAACCGTAAGGTGACAAGCGGGCTGGACGGCGTGTGCGCTACTTAGACACTCACGCACACGCGGGTCTGGACAAAGAGCAAAGAAGCCAGGGCACGTCCATTTGTGTCGTGGCGAACGTACTTCCAATCAATCGACTTTGTGCTCAATCGGTCGGTGTTTCAAGTTACGCGCTGTGAGTTTCTGGCTGAAGAAATTGGCGACAGGATGGTGAACATGTAGAGAAAATCGAGGATGGAGACGGCAACAACAACGCCAGACTAGGTCGATCTACGCATGCCTCGCGCCAACGCGCGCCGGTCCGTGACGCGGCGGCTGCTGCTGCCGGTTGTTGTCGTGCTCAAGGAGTTGAGGACATCGCTGCTGACAACTTCGTCGATGACGTCCTTCGTCGTCTTGGTCTTGAGCTCCTTGATCGCCACGACCGCGGCAGCGTTCGAGGTGCTGGGAAGCTCGGACAGAGCCGTGTCGGTCATGTTGAGATGGTGGTCGTACAGGTCTTCGAAGTTGTCGACCACGACCGAGCTCTTGCCCTTGGTGTAGTCGGCTAGGCGCTGGGCACAGACCGTGTGGAAGCTCGAGGGCATGCCGAAGTTTTTGAGGAAGAAGCCGCTGAAGTCGTCCACCGAGTAGAGCTCGTCGTAGATGAGGCAGTCGGCCAGCTCCGTCGAGTCGAGAGCAGCCAGGTACGAGTCGGTGACGTCTGTCGCTGCCGCCATCATGTCCTGGAAGCAGTTGAACATCTTGACTACCGACTTGTTGATCTCGGCGTCCCCGGTGCTCGTGGTCGCGAGCACCACACCCTCCGTCACGTTGTCACCAGAGCTCGACGGTGAGGAGGGGGAAGTCGGAGCGACCGTCTCCGTCACAGCATCAGCAGTGACCAATTCGGAGGGAGAAGGAGAGGAAGTGACCGCCTCGGTCGTCGGAAGACCATCGCCCGATCCGGGCACAACGGTGCCTGGAGCGTCGGTGCTCTTCACATCTTCGAGACGCCGCGTCCTGTTCTGCGGACAATCCGTGACGCCCGAGAGCTGCAGCAGACTGATGAGCGTGTCGGCCGCGTACGCGTACGAATTGTTGGCCCCCAAGTCTTCGCCGCTGGCATAAAACCAGTACTGGATGGGCAGCGGGTTGAAGAACTGCTGCAGCCGCGGGTGGTCGTCAGCGCGCATGCGCTGGCCCGTGAGCGTCGAGTTCCAGTACATCGTCATGTTGGACATGACGGTGGGCACAGGGACGCCCGACGCCAGCGCGTACTGCTGGTAGACGAACCGGGACGAGGTCGCCTGCTTCTCGGCGTCCGTCAGGTTGCGTCCGATCTGGCAGTCGTAGTACATTTGGTGCACCAGGTCGAACGTCGCCCTGTGAGGCGCAAACTCCAAGTGTTAGCAGTGCAATCAACCTCACGAGTCAAAGGTGGCGAGAGAGAGAGAGACGTACTGGAGGCTGTAGAACATGGGATCGGCGGCCGTGGCGCATGTGGCCATCGTTGCGTTGAGTGCGTTGTGCATGGAGGCTTGCACACCCGCCTGCATCGTGGAGCTGAAGTAGGTGAAGCCGTAGGACGGACGGATGAGCTTGGCCAGCGTCGAGTACGTGAGCGACGAGGGCACCGCTGTCGAGTTCCACGTGCCGCGCGGGATGCAGCCCGAGCAGGATGTGTTGGGCGCCGAGCTCTGGCAGAAGGCCGAGAAGTCGGCGAAGTTGTGGCTACTCTCGCTCGCGTTGACGCCATGGGACAGCAGCCCGCTGACGCAGTTGCCGTCCGGGAGGACCGTCGTGGTGTTGATCCCGTTGATGGCCACGTTGACGCTCGAGCCGTTGGCGGCGCCAAAGTCGCCCAGGAACTGCGAGCACTGCTCCAAGCTGGCGCAGCCCGTGGTGGACTGGCTGGCGGAATCGGCGAACATATCCCAGTACGGGATGGTGAGGCACGCGAAGCGAGGCTCGAGGCTGCGCAGCATGTTCTCGTACGCGAGGAGGAAGCGCCGGTGCCAGTATACGGTCGCGCTCGTGAGGTACACCTCGTTGCACGTGGCCTTGTCGCTCAGCACTTCCTGGAAGAGCGTGTGGTAGCCCGTCGTCATGGCCGCCTTGATGGCGTCGCGGTAGAGCTCCTTGTCGGCGGTACTGAGCTGTCTCCACTCGCGGCGGATCCGCGGGCCGCACGAGGACTGAGCGGAGGTCTGCACAGCGGCAACCAGCGCCAAGACGACGGCGACAACGGCCGAAAGGCGCGCCATGGCGTCGAGACGCCACGAGGGGGAGGGTTTGGTTGGAAGGGCCGCTCGCTTGGGGCGGGCGGAAAGTGGAAATGGCGGCTCGGATTGTCGGCCTGGCTCCCGGTGCGAGCGTATCCGTTGAGCCGCTCTTGTTCTCGGAGCGGACGGCCAGCGGTCTCCCCAAGTCTCTTCACCAGTGTCCAAGGCGGCGAACCCAGGAGAGGAGGGCGTAGAGCACGAGGTGGCGCGTTCCAGCAACGCCGACATGTACTAACGCGCGCCGTCGACGGAAGGAACCCGTGAAACCATCGCCCAGTCACACTCGCGCTGGACCGAAAGCCGAGCGGAGTGAGTGGAGCCACGCAGGACCTGTGTGCAGTCCGGAAACGCTCGCGGCGTTCGGAAGAAGGCAGGAAAAAGCTGGAAGGAGACGCGGAAAGCCAAGGCGGAACGCGTTGGACGCAGCGTCGCAATGGTTTCGCGGCTGCCTAAATATACGCGTCGGGTAGTCAGTCCAGTGATCGGTGGAAGACTTGCGAACCAGCCGCTGCCGACGTGCTCTGGACCCTCGCGGACGTATTCGCAGTGTTCGAGAGACTCGTCCTGGTATCGGTGGCGTTCCAACTGTAAAACGCCGTGCGTTGTTGTGGACGATTGCTTGCGAGTCGTTCATGATGGAGTGAGACGAGTACTGTATGGAGTATGGAGTATGGAGTATGGGACTGTTTGGTGTTCGGACCTCGGTGCTTGACTGCGTGCGTGTCTGGCTCCGTCTAACGACTCGGCGACAGTGGTCGAGAGAGAGCACCACACACTGAACATCCATTCTTCACGTATCATCCAAGCGAGTTGCCTAACGCTAGCTTCGCTTCGAATCGCCTGTCGCAAGTTGGTTGCTCGCTCGCTGTCACCACGACTCCATGTCGACTCGTCATGCTGTCCGTCAAGAGGAGCGTCATCGAAGCTGGTGATCCACACGGGGGATAGTCCAGACGTCGTTGCACTACGCGTGCAGTTGCAGTTCCCATCGGATCCGTTCATCTTGCTCCGTCTGCGCGTGACCCAAGCTCTCCAGGCACGGCGCCGGCATGAGTTAATAGCTCTTTATGATAGAGTGCTTGGACAGGTGAATTCGATGTCACCACCTCCACTGCCTGGTCGCTGGTCAACACATTAGAAAGCATCAAGTCGCGGCACCCCACCTGAATGCAATAACCTCCTATACGATGCATCTCGTCGGCTTTCGCGACCAGTCACTGAACGGCGGACTGCTCTCGATGCCTACACGCACTAGGACAAATCCTCCTGGAGTTGTTTTCCATCGCTTGTGGTTGTGGAGTCGCTGGTCGCCCCGAGAATAGAGTACTCGCTGGCGAGTCGACAGCAGTCGCCTGTCCGAGACGTCTCCGCCGTCATGGCGCGCCACAGGGCTCTGCAGCTTAGGTGCAGACATCCGCCGTACTCTTTCCGTCAGCATAACCTCATATCTTCGAACGGTACGCCACCGCTACGCTGGCCACCTCAACAGGTGAGTCGCGCCGTTGCTTGCTGGTGGCGAAGCGCAGGCACTGAAACCCCCGGCTTCCGGCAATTTGACATAGCCGCGAACAGGACAGGCACATGCGGTGATTTATAACTGTGCCCAGCGTCCAGTCGACTTACGTAGAAGAACCGGCGGCAGTAGCACCGCAAGATGCGACGACGAGCTCAGGAGCACGGCTACGTGAGCTGGCTTGGCTGGTCGACGGCGAACCTGCCTCACTCCACAACACATTCAGCAGAGTTGGACCGACTCCACCGCCCGTGTGCAACGCTGCTGTTCCAACAGCAGCTCGCCGAGGCGCCGCGCTCCGTCGCCAAGAACCTCACTTCAAGAGGACTCACCACGACCGTCGTCTATCCAACTCGGTGCCCATCCACGCTCATCCATGAGCGTTCGACGCCTGCTCCTCGTCGCACTCGCTTCCGCGCTGCTGTCCATGTCGAGCGCCGTCTGTACAACAGCGCGTGTTCGCAAAGCCTGGGCGGATATGAAGGCTAACGAGCAGAACCTGTACATTGAAGCTGTCGGACTCGGCATGAAGCGCGGGTACCACATCCTCTTCACAGAGGTACACTCCGAAGCGCAGTCCGCCACCGAGGCGTACCAGACATGCGGCTTCCTCTACTGGAACCGCCGGT
>JAADXX010000482.1:0-22223 GCA_023338025.1 Phytopythium oedochilum | reverse complement strand
TAGTTCGTCTGGCCCGAAGCCAGCACCACGGCCAGCGGCGAGACGTTCGAGGCGTGGCGATGGTCGTGCGGTGTCCATTGGTGCTTGGGCTTGGTAGAATTTTGGAAAATGGCATTTTCGCCGCCGACATTGATTGACAGAGGTAGAAATGACTGGTGGCCCGCGCCTTCGCTCTCGCCCAGTCCTCTCATTTTGCAACTGGGGTCTGAGAATCAGGTGGTCCGATGTATTATTTTTCTTCCAAGGCTGTCGAACGTCGAATATTTTTTCAATCTGTGCGGAGCAAAGTATACATAAACTGTACATATACGCGTCGCTTTTGTTTTTTGTGATTTCAGGAGTCACCCAGTAACTACTTTTAAAAACTATTTGTTTATTTTCTCAACATTTCCACAATAATATTGGGTGTGGTCGACACGATCCTGCCATTCCCGCGCGTCAGCTTCAGCTTCCTCCGTCTTCTCCCCCTCCCTCCATTCCCGGCGATGCTGGTCGCGGCAGCGTGCGCGCTGCTGGTCGTGGGCGCCGCGACGCTGGCGATCCGCCGGCTGTTTGGCCCGGGCGTGGACCCGGCGGACGAGCGCGCGCGGCTGCCGCTCTCGGCGCGCGAGCAGGCGTTCCTGGCGGCCCACGTGCACGCGCGCGGCGAGGAGACGGGCTTTCTGTCTCGCGCGCGGCCCGGCGGGCAGGCCGCGCGCGTCTTCTACCGCCTGTGGCAGCCCAGACACGTGGCCGCGGCCGAGCGCGCCAGGGGCGTCGTGGTCGTGCTGCACGGGCTCAACTCGCACAGCGCGCGCAACGGGAACTTCATGGTCGAGGTGCTCGCCAGCGGCTTCGTCGTCGCCGGGCTCGACCTCGAGGGCATGGGCCGCACGGACGGCCGCCACGGGTTCTTCCCGGACGGCCAGCGGCTCGTGGACGACGCCGTGGCCTTCGTCAAGCTCATCAAGGACCGCTTCCCCGGGCACAAGGTGTTTCTCCACGGCGGGTCGCTCGGCGGGCTGCTCATCCTGCACATGCTGGCGGACGAGCCCGCGCTCGTGGACGGCGCCGTCGTGCTGTGCCCGGTCGTGCAGGTGCACAAGGCGTCGCGCCCGTCGCGGCCCGTGGAGCTGGCCGGCCGCTTCCTGCGCGCGTTCGCGCCCAAGCTGCCGCTCGCGAGCGGCAACCGCGGCAAGAACAGCTCGCCCGAGGTGGCGGCCGCCGTCGACGCCGAAAAGTTCTCGGACCCGCTGTACTACGCCGGCCGGCTGCGCGTCGGCACGGGGCTCGCCCTGCTCGACCTGATCGAGGCCGTCGGCCCCAAGCTGCCGCGGGTCGCCACGCCGTACCTGCTGCAGCACGGCACGGCGGACCAGGCGTGCAGCGTCGAGGGCTCGGTCGAGCTCCACACCAAGACGCGCAGCGCCGACAAGACGTTCCGCACGTACGAGGGCGGCGCGCACGACCTGAGCAACGAGCCGGCGCCCATCCGCGACGCCGTCGTCCGCGACTTTGTCTCGTGGCTCGAGGCGCGCAGCAGCAGCAGCAGCTGACGGGGCGACCGCAAAGACTGCGGACATGGATATAGCAGGCGCGCATCATCCGTCGCTGTTAGGATTGTGAGAATCGCCATGTTTGCTTTGGTGGTGGTGGTGTTGTGGCGGTAGCACAATGGAGTAAACGCTACGAGCAAGAGAATGGTTGGTGGTGGGGGGTATGAACAGCAATAAGCGGTCGGCAGGCCAGGCCAGGCCAGGCCGCGGGTCGGGGCCGCTCGCTCGGTCGCTCACTTGTCGTCGCCGCCGTGGATGACGCGCTCGGCCGCGTACTTCTTGATGAGCTTGCGGCCGTAGGGCACGAACGAGGAGCCGTACCAGACCATGGCGACGAACTGCACGGCGAGCAGCACCAGGATGAAGAACCAGAGGCCCGGGAGGAAGACGGCGAGGACGGCGGCCAGCGCGAGCGTGCCGATCCAGACGCGGCCCGACTGCTGACGCTTGGCGTTCAGCATGCGCTTCTCCAGGCGCTTCTGGCCGACGATGAAGAGCAGGCTCGAGAACGTCACGATGCTGCTCAGCAGGTAGAAGAACGTGTACCAGCGCACGTGGCGGCGCACGCCCGTGACGAGCAGCACGGACGCGAGGAAGGCGATGGCGCCGCTGACGAGGTAGGCCGCGACCGCGCCGAGCAGCCGCTGCTTGAGCGACAGCTTGGCGAACTCATCGCGCACGCCGTCGATCAGGCCGTCCTCCTCGTCCTCGTCGTCCGACGACAGCGCGCCTTCGGGGATGTCGATGTTGAGCGTCTTCTCCACCTTGTTCACGCCCTCGTGCGCCGCGCTGGCCGCCTTGCGCGCGTTCTCCTTGAGCTTGAGCTTGTCCTCGACCTTGTCCAGGCCCTTCTGCGCCTTGTCGGCCGCCTTCTTCGTCTTCTCCTTGATCTGGTCCAGCATGGTGCGAACTAATAGGCGGCGAGTGCGTCCAGGCTGGCGGAATGGCAAATACCGGGATGCAAATCAGGGGAGGGAGGATTTCGAACCCCACTTGGCAGCTGGAACGTGGCTGCGGGCCAGTAGTGTTGCTGGATTCGGAGCTTACGGCGCGTTAAGAAAGGGTGAAATGATACGCAACGTAACGAGGGTGCTTGCAACATAACCAACCACGAGTTGAAGCGACCAACACTCCAGGCGGAGATGAGTGTTGGACGCTTCAAGTGGTCGGTCAACCACGCGAAGAGAGTCGACGCCTTGGTTCTCAGACAGACGGTGCCGCCGCCGCCGCCGCCGTCACTGGGCGTGACCATGGCCGATGGACACCGCAGACACGTCGGACTGCTTGCGCTGTGTGTGGTGGCTCCCATCAACGCGTACGCGTCCGTCGGCCCGCATGATCGCGATCGGGTTGGTTCTGTCCGCGTGACTCGGACGGTATACGTAGGTAGAGCTTGAGCGACAGGTGCCAAAGATTCTTCGCGCCGTTGTTGCGGCGCTCACTTTCCGTTCTGCGACGGCTCGGAGACGCGCTCTTTGCCTCGCCGCGCCACGATGAACCCGCGCTCGGCGGACGAGTTTGAGAGCACGGAGCTCGTGGAAGCAGTCGAGGCCGAGGTCGTGCGACTGCGCTCCGAGATCGAGTCCAAGTCGGCCGAGTCGCCGCACAAGGAGTCACTCGCCAAGTCCAGCGCCTGGGCGTCTGTTCTCTGGCCGTTCTCATGGTTCACGAGACCGAACCACGCGAGCCAGGAACGTCGGTCGTGGGACAGCACCGACGAGGTTTCGGCGCTCAAGCAGCGGCTCAAGGCGAAAGAAGACGAGCTGGAAGCGATGCGGGGCTTTGCGGGCGTACGATCGGCCATGAGATCCGAGATCAAGGCTGTAGAAAAGGACATGAGGGCCAAGCTGGACCAAGCCAATTCTCTGGACCTCGTCATCGCCATGGACTGCACGGGCTCGATGGCGCCGTGGATCCACGCCGCTCGCGACGAGGTCATCAACGTTATCAACAGCGTCAAAGCCGACCACCCAGGCGCCAACGTCCGCGTGGGCTTTGTGGCGTATCGCGATTTCTGTGACGGTAACAAGCGGCTCGAAGTCAAGCAGTTGACGCCGGACATTGAGGACGTAATGCGGTTCATCATGGGGCTTGGGGCGTTTGGGGGTGGCGATGGGCCGGAAGACATTCCTGGCGCGCTCCAAGCCGCGATCAACATGACATTCTCCGCGGATGCAAAGTGCATTGTCGTGGTGGCGGACTCGCCGTGCCATGGGAGCGAGTACCATGACGAGTCGGACGATATGACGTACGCGGCGCACATCGCGAGCAGCCCCTCGATCCGCACACAGATGCACATACTAGCCAAGGCGGGGATTGACTTCGCGTTCATCGAGGTCCAGCCGTTCCGCACCTCCAAGATGACGCGGATCCTTCGCGAAGAGTATCGTAGCGTGAAGCCATCCGACGGGATGGACCGTGCCTTCACAGTGGTCGAGCTCGCGTCCGCTCTCGAGGTCGCCAAGTTCGCTGACGTCGTTCGGTCGTGTGCGAGCAACTCGCTGTCGGAAAGCAAGTCTCCCAGCGTCATCGCCTCGTCGAAGAAGCACTCCGCTGCCTCGAGCAAGCGGTATTACGCTCCAAGCGGGATGCCATCGACGGCGCTGGTGGCTGTCGAGGAGGGCGACGAAGACGATGAGGAGGGCGATGAAGACGATGAGGAGGGCGATGAAGACGATGAGAACGACGAGGAAAACGAGGGGACACGCGAAGACCAGTCACGCGATGCAGCCGAACGCGACTTGACTGATGTGCTGACCGAAGTGCAGCCATTGGACTGGTCGGTATTGGACACTCAGCCGGAGCTTGCTGCGGTGCGCCACACTCTCCACGTCCGGCGTGGATGCGATATCGACTGGACGAACCTGAACATGAAGCACTGCACCCAAACAACCAAGATCAAGGTGCTTCCGAGTTGCTTCGCGAAGGGCGCGATGCGCACGACGCACTGCATGTTCGACTGCAAGACGGAAACGCATCTGGTGGCCAAGTTCTACCACGGACGCGCTCGATCCTCCTCGGGAACCTGTGCGCCGAACGACGTGGCCATGCAGGCGGTGGCGAAGTTCTTGGCAGTGCAGTACTCTCTGAACCCCCAAGTGGCGGGCCCGGTGGACTTTATCTCTACGTGCTGGTACGAGATCACCGATCGTCGCTGCGCGCCGACCATGCGCGTGTTCACCGCAGAGCCGTTCATCGCTGGCAAGTACGTCAAGTACAACAACAACAACGGCTGGATCAACAAGAAGTCCGAGCATCTAGGAGCGACCGCGCAGGCGTTCAGCCACTTCACGTGGGAGAAGACGTACGGGTACCTCGTGGTGGTGGACGTGCAAGGTGTCGGCTCGATCTTCACGGATCCTCAGATCCATACATTGTTCGCCACCGACATGTTCGGTCGAGGCAACATGCACCAGGACGGGATGGCCAAGTTCTTTGCTACGCATGACTGCAACTCGATCTGCACGTCGTTGGGGTTGGCTCCGTTCCGACCTGCAAGTGGCGAAGACGATGACGACGGAGCGGCGATGCCGGCGCAAGTAGCAGCGCCAGACAAGCAGATGACATGCAGCTGTCCCTTGTGCGGCAGCATCTTGACCATGATGCACAGCAAGTTTATCGAAGCGTACACCGCTGGACGAGAGGTGTATTTCGGCGACTGCGATATGAAGCTCCAGGAGCTCAAGGGCCACGCATGCCGTCGGTGCCGCCAGTCGATCTAGTTCGCTCCGTATTGGTACGAGATGAAGGGGATGGACGCCCCGCAGACGTGCAAGGCGTGCAAGCGCGCTCCGGCCGTGTCTGTCCGTGCTTAGCGGTGTCGCTCGGTGCAATCGCGAGGTTCACCGGTGCAGTGTTTTGTATGTGGTGTGACGTGAGGGGGGATTTCTCCGTCGATCTTGCGACTGGTGCTGAGTGGCATCAAGGTATGGTAAGTCGTTGCAGTCGAATCAATGCAGTGCAGTTGCTTGCAACGTCCACAGACACCGCCTTTGATACCCATGGCACTGTCTTCTGTGCCCCACAGCATTGTGACGCGAGCAAGTAGCGGTGGAATAGAATACATGTACATCGTGGTGCTTAGATACGGAGCGTCCGCCGCCTCCGCGCTCGCGCCGCTCAGACGTCGGCGACCTGGCCGGCGGCCCTCTGGCAGCACTTCTTGAGCATGGCGCGTCCGTACGGGATGAAGGAGGCGCCGTACCAGAGCATGGCGGCGTATTGAATGGCCACGAGGAAGAGCACGAGGATGCCGGCCTTGGGGAACGCGAACGCGATGATGAGCGTGAGCAGCATGGCGCCGATCCAGACGCAGCAGGCCACGCGGCGCACGGGCAGGCACATGACCTTGAACTGGCGCCTGGGGCCGACGAGGAAGAGCGACGAGCCGATGCTGCACAGGTTGCCGACCGTGTAGAAGAAGGCGAACTGCTTCAGGTGCTTGGGGCCGCCCCACATCATGAGCGTCGACAGGAAGCTGCAGAGCGCGCCGAAGGCGTAGCAGCCGGCCGCGCCGTACAGCCGCTGGCGCTTGGTGAGCTTGCACTCCTGGCCGAACTCGTCCAGCAGACCCTCCTCCTCCTGGTTCTTGGGCGTCGGCGCCGGCGATGCGGCGTCCTCGTCCGCGTCGGCCGTCGCGACTGACGAGCCCGTCGAGGTGGAGCGCACGACCGTCGGCAGGTTCTTGAGGTTCAGCGACTCGGCCGCCGACCGCGCCTTGGACTGCAGCACCTGCACCGGGCTGCTCTGCGCCACCTCGCGCAGCGACCCGCCCGCCTTCTCCAGCGCCGCGGCCGTCGCCGTCGTCGCCGCCGTCGACTTTGCCCGCAGCTGCTCCAGCATGTTGGTCGGTTGTTCGGTTTTCAGTCGCGCGCTTCTTCGCGTTGGAGCGTTTAATGACCAATCACAGGTAGATACACGAGTTTCAACGAATAGAGAACTCGTATTACCACTTGGAGGTTTGGTATTGGTGGTAATTCTGTTGAGGTCACTCTTGCGCGAACTCGCTAGAGTGACTTCAGCACTTTCTCGGTGATGGCGATCCAAGCTTCCTTTCCTGTACCTGAGACTGCTGCTGCTGCTGCTGCCCTTTCCTTCGCGACGACGGCCGGCATGTCGGACGAGGAGGAGTCCGACTACGAGTACGAGTACGACAGCGACGAGCAGTACGCGAGCGATGAGGCGCCGGCCGAGGACGCGGACGCTGCGGACGTTGGGGACGGCGGCGGGGCCGACGTAGACGCGCGCGCGGCGGCGCGGAGCGCGCAGATCGCGCTGGAGAACACGTTCTACGAGGCCGAGGACTTCCGCCAGCGCGGACAACTGGCCGAGGCGATGGAGTTCTACGCGCGCGTCGTGGCGCTCGAGAGTGACGCCGACCGTGCCAGCGCGCGCTGGAGCTTCCCCGCGTACGAGCAGCTGGTCAAGCTCTGCGCCGCGGCCAAGCGCTGGGACGACATGCTCGGCCACTACCGCAGCATGCTGGCGCACCTGGCCGCGGTCACACGCAACGAGAGCACCGCCGCCGTCTCCTCGGTGCTCGACGTGGTCTCGGCGGCAGCCGCGGCTGCCGCCGAGAGCGGCGCCAGCGACAAGAGCGCGCTCGCCGAGTACACGTCGCAGATGTACGAGCTGACGCTCGAGCGGCTCAAGGACGCCAACAACGAGCGCCTTTGGTTTAACATGAAGATCAAGCTCGGCAAGCTCTACCTCGACATGCGCGCGTTCGCGCAGCTGGAGGCGCTGCTGAGCGAGCTGTACGTCTACTGCGGCGAGCCGCACCCGGTGGACGCTCCCCGCAGCCAGGGCGGAAAAGCACCACTTGACCACGGCAAGGCGTCCCTGCTGATGGACGTGTTCGCGCTCGACATTCAGGTGCGTCGGTCTCCCGAGCATATTGGGTATCCTGCAGCTGACGTCGAGTTGATGACCCCGCAAGATGTGCGGCGCAACCAGGAACAGCGCTCGTATGCGCACGGTGTACCCCAAGACGCTGGACCTCGAGGCGGCTGCCATTGCCGACCCGCGAAGCATGGGGTGAGAAACTCTTTGACGCACTGGTAGCAGACAAAGGGGTGCTCATGTGATTGTGTGCGCCAGGGTTATTCGCGAGGAAGGCGGCAAGATGTACCTGGAGCAGGGCGAGTGGCTGCTGGCCTACAACGAACTGTTCGCGAGCTTCCGCAACCACCAGGAGGCTGGCAACGCGCGCGCCGTGCAGGTCCTCAAGTACGCCGTGCTCGCGAACATGCTAGCCGGCTCGTCTATCAACCCTTTCGACTCTCGCGAGGCCAAGGTGTACCAGGACGTGTCCGAAATCGGCGCCATGCTTTTGCTGCGCGGCGCGTACGATGCCAGCGACATTGCGCAGTTTGATAAGGTTCTCCGAGGCGGCGGCCCAAGCAGCAGCAATCTTCTGCGTGACCCTGTGATGGCGCGATACGTCGACCCGCTGCTGCGCAACCTGCGCTGCCGCGTGCTCAAGAAGCTGACCCGACCGTACGACGTGCTCACGCTCAAGAGCCTGGCGGGCTCGCTGCACATTGCGGTCGAGGACGCGGAGCAACTCGCCGTCGCGCTTATTCAAGATAACGAGCTGGACGCCAAGATCGACCAGAACCGTGGCTTGCTCATCCTGGCAAACAACGACC
The DNA here is from genome assembly GCA_023338025.1 of Phytopythium oedochilum. Lineage (NCBI taxonomy): Eukaryota > Oomycota > Peronosporomycetes > Pythiales > Pythiaceae > Phytopythium > Phytopythium oedochilum. Next base: position 14,038 of record JAADXX010000482.1, on the reverse strand, counting down.
AGCGACGACGCCAAAGGTTGGTCGTCAGTGACTCGTCACATTGCCGAAGCATTCCTCAGTGGCGTGGTGGTGCTCATCGAGTGCGCTTTCCCGTGTTGAGCAGGATGAAGGATAGCGGGAAGATGTTCGACGCGATCGATCGGTGGACGCGCGCGCTCGAGTCTGCGCACGCGACGATCACGTCGCGACTGAGTAGCCTGCCGTGAAGCGGTCGTTCGGCCCGCGGCACTCCAGTTCGCGGTCATTTCACCAGCCTCTCTATTTCCACTAGCCAGTCACTCACCACTCGTCACTTACCGGTATAAAGCAAAGCGTTTGACTGCTTTTGCCGAGCTTATAGTTTGCTGGTGCTGTCGGAAATGCCGCACGCGCGGTCGGTCAAGCGAGTTTCTTGGCGGGGAAGCGCACAGTTGGGTTGGCGATCACGTGGCGGCTCTGGATGAGCTTGAGGTCGCAGTCACGGCCGCCGAGCCGCAGCGTGATGCGCAGCACGTCCTGGATGGTCGACACGACGTTCTCGATCGCGCGCGGGAAGTCCTCAGGCAGCTTGTGCAGCCATGCGAGCAGCAGCGCCGCGAACAGGTCGCCTGTGCCCGTGTAGTAGCTGTCAATGTACGGGAAGCGCACTTCGTACTGCTCGCACTCGTCCGTGCCGCCGACCGTCTTGCTGCCGATCACGACAAGCTCGGCGGGCGGAGTCGACGCGTCCCGCGTCTCCTGGAAGCTGCTGATGACGACGACCTTCGGTCCGAGCGCGTGCAGCGTGCGGCAGGCGCGCTGGGCGTCGGCAACTGACTGCAGCGGCATCTCGGCGAGCAGCTCACACTCGTACTGGTTGGGCGTCAGGACGTCCGCGATCGGAAGCACCTTGGTCCGGTAGAGACCCACTGCGTCGACAACACACTCGTGTTAGCCCCTGAACACGGCGCCCGTTGCGTTGAGAAGCGCGCGCACCGAGCTCGAGCGGCACGTAGAGCTTGCCGAGGTCGCCCATGACGGGGTCGCACACGTACACGAGCCGCTCCGGGTGGGTCTGCGCGGCGCGGACGCGCTCGTAGACGCGCACGATGGCGTCCAGCAGCGAGACGGAGCCGATGTAGCCCGTGAGCAGGTGCGTGTGCGCGTCGCGCAGCAGGCCGTTGGTCTCCATGCCGTCCAGCAGCTCGTGCAGGTCGTCGCCGGTCAGGCGCTTGCCCCGGAACACCTCGTAGCCCGTGTGGTTGGAGAACTGCACGCTGTTGATGATGTCCACGTCCATGCCGAGCAGCTGCAGCGGGAACACGGCGCTCTTGTTGCCCACGTAGCCCTGCACCACGTGCGACTGTATGCTCAGCACGCGCGCGCCCGAGTCCTCGGCCGCCGCCGCCACGTCCACCGACCGATCGGCCACCTCCGCGGGCGCCACGGCCCCCGCTGCGCTCGTCGCCATGCTTTTCAGGGCTTTGGGTGGGCGAGCTTGACTCTGATCCACTACACTGGCAACGCTTGCGGTGGTGGCCCAAGTGGCCCACCTCACACGGCCCAGAAGTGGCCCACAGGAGTACAGTGCTCGATCTCAATAAAGCACTATCGACCCTTCATTTAATGACATGCCACAGAAGCGGGTTTGCTCGACCTGCGGAAAGGCTCGGCACCAGTTCAGCCGGGCTTCTCCATTCACAGCGAGAAGTCGCTGCTCCGATCGCCCTTCCTCTGCGCTGGTATGTATCTGAACCGCGACGCAATGCTTCAGTACTGCATCGGCGGATCGTCGAGCGGAACGGAGAGACCGGCCGAGGCGCTCAAGTTGAAGCCAACTCTGGGATCAATGATTCCCCGCTCTAAACTGTACCGCACCGTATAGGCTTGGCCGATGGATAGGCTGGTCGATCGAGCTCCGAGAAGTTTCTGCTCCACCGCCTTGATTGCAAGGCGTCAGGCATGTGTTGTAAGCACGGGACCATTCTTCTGTATGGACGTGAGATAGCTGACGTTTCCCCACTTGGTATCGCGGCAGAGCATTCTTCTGGTCCCACAGCGCTTGGCGGCACGTTTCGAACGACAGATACCCCATCTGTTCTGTATCATACTGAACCGAAGTGAAAATCCAAACCATGCAAAGCTGAAATGGCCCAGGCGCTTTCTTCCATAGTATCGGCAACAGCCCTCTATTGTTTGGCGCGGGCATGCGACGGCGCCGCACTCACTCGCGCGTCGTATGCGGCACCGAAGCGTTGCGCGCGGCGCACGGATTCCAGCTGGCGCAGCTTATTTGGCGCCAGCGCTTCTCGTTCGCGCCGGAAGAGACGCGCGGGCGGATCAGATGCGCATTCTGACTTTTTGGCGCTGTCGACGACTCGGCGGCGCGGGTCGTTTCACGCTTTACCTTCCGGAAAGGGCGGCGAGTCGGCGGTAACTCTCGTCATTGACGGACGTCAAGGCGCTGCGTCAAGTGGCAGCGATCGCTCCCTCTCCGGTGGAGCCAAAGCTGCAGCAGCGGCGTGTGCAGCAAGCCCACAGCGAGGACAAGTATGCGCGCGATGCGAGTGTTTCTACTGGTGGCGGCCGCGATCGCCGCCGCGGTGCACGCAGGTACGGCATGGCCATTGCAAACCCCTCTCAGGCTTGGCACAAGTGACGAACTGACCCAAGCCGCTGCCTTGTCGTTTTCAGACTCTATCGAGTCGAGCGTGCTCGATGGCTCCGCCTCCAGCCTGTCGATTGGGGGCGCGACGGCTGCTCCTTTGACGACCGCGCCGTCGACCACCGAGACGACAGCGACGACTGCCTCCTCCGTCTCGACGCCTTCGTCAGAGGAAGAGGCGACGGCTGCCTCCTCCGCCTCAGCGTCCTCGTCAGAGAAAGAGGCGACGGCGGCGCCCGAAGCGGACGGGTTCTCGTCGGGTGACGCATCCGTTGCGGCCAGTGTCGTAGCACCGGATACCTCCTCTGCATCGATCAGCACCAGCTCGCCCGCCGCCACTACGACTGCCCCAACAAGACCGAGCGCCTCCTCCTCGGATAGCATCGGTACCTTGGCGGATACGTCCAGCACAATTTCTGGCTCTGTAAAATTGGGACTGTCGCCCAGCGGCATGTTCGGCATCGCCTTTGGCGCGCTCGCGTGCGTCGGCGCCATCGTGCTGGTTGTGACGCACAAGAAGAGGAGCGACCGCGACAGCGACAACCAACCTGGCCCTCCTTCCTCGTGCGCGTACGCCGACGGCACCTTCTTCACGCCCGACAGCCGCTCCCTGGACGCCATCCTGGACTTGGAGAAGCCCTCGTCGAGTGGCCAGCTGCAGCATCGCCCGAGCGAGAAGCTGGTGCCCGTGCTGTCTATGGCGGACCTGACGGGATTGTCGGTCGTACGCGCGTCGTCTCCCTTCGGCCTGAATAACAAGACGGTGCGCGTGAGCTCCCCCGTGCGGCAGTTCTCGAGCAACTGCAGCGAGGACGACATGGTGTTCGTGACCAGCAGCCGGCAGCCGCAAGAGTCGACCGACCTGGTGCTCTCGTTCGCCGACCTGGAGCGCGCGTCGTCCGCGTCGACCGTCGCCGCCATCGAGGACGGCAGCGGCCAGGTGCTGCTATAGAATCCGATAGCGCGATCAACCTACGCGGCAGTCGTCCAGAGTCACTCGGACGCAACAAGTTGCCGAGCGGCTGGTACAGTTGTGAACGAGCCGCTGCAATGTAGCCATCGCTGTGTTTGGTTAATTATTTGTAAATTTATCAGTGCATTGATTTATTAGTGGCAAAACCGATATTGTACCAATGTTTCGGCACCAACGATATAATTGGCCAAAACCAAAAAGGGGGGAAACCAACAGGAAGAAGGGGGCGTGCCGGCTGCGCCAATTACTCTTGGATTCACTATAGTCTCGGCCCATTTCAGTGTGTATTCCGTGTGGATAATGGACCACCGGCGGCGGCCGGAGCGGCGGCGCTCGTTCGAGTCGCCGGCGGCCGCGGACGCGCAGGAGGCTGGACGAGGCGCGGGCGACCGGGAGAGGGGCAGCGAGGACCGGTCGGAGCGCCACAGCCGCGAGGACCGCGGCCGCAAGCGGGCCAAGCGCAAGGCGCGCGCGTCCGCGTCCAGCAGCCCGCCCATCTCGTCGCGCCTGCGCTACCGTTCGCGCAGGCGGCCGCCGCGCCGCGGGTCGCCGGCCGCGAGCAAGTCCAAGGGCGGGCCGGACTCGCCCTCGGCGCGCTCGGAGCGCTACCGCCGGCGCCGTGAGCGCCAGGACAGCTCCCACCACGACCGAAGTCGCTCGCGCGACCGGCGAGGCAACGGTTCGGCTGCATAGAACGAGCGAGCAGGTTACCATCATAGACTGACGGGTTACTCGCCTGTCTGTGGGTGCAGGATCGCGAGCGGCGAGGTCTAGAACGCGCTCGCGCTCGCGCGCAGGGTCCGCTGGCAGCTCGCGGCGTCGGCGGTACGCTATTGGTTGCTGTGATAGCTAGCGCGCTGGCCTTACCGTTGTTTCCTGACTTGGCGTCGCGTTGTGGGCTCTGTAGTGGCCGCCGCGCGCGTCGGTCGTTCAGCAACAGCCGGCGCCGTCACGAGAGCTACGAGAAGCGGCGGCCCGACCGTCGGCAGGCGAGCCGCAGCCCGCGCGGCCGCCGCGAGCGGTACGAGCATCGCACGCACTCGCGGCGCCACGACTCGTACGACAAGGACCGCCGCCAGCGTCGCTACTCGCGGGAACGGGAGCACGACGGCAACGGCAACGGCAACGGGTACGCGGACGGCAGTTGGTCGAACGGCGGCGCCCTTAGCAACGGCGACTTCAACAACAACAACAACAACAACAACAACAACAACAACAAGGACGCGAGCGATGACAGCGCGGCCCACGACGACTCGGTCGGGACGTACGACGGGCGGCCCGGCGACTACATCTTGTCTAGGTACAAGATTCTGCGCGAGGCCGGTGTCGGCACGTTCGGACGCGTGCTCGAGTGCGTCGACAAGAAGCGCAACCTGATTGTCGCCATCAAGGTCGTGCGCAAGGTGGACAAGTACACCGAGTCGGCCAAGGTGAGTGCATACGAAGCGTCACTGGGCTCGTCGGGCATACCAACTGACCCTGTAGCGACCCGCCAGATCGAGGCCAACATTCTGCAGGATGTGAATGACAAGGATGTGCGGAACGAATCGCTCTGCGTGCGCATGTACAAGTGGTACGTCGTGCGGCCGTCTGAACGACGAGATGGAGTCCCAAACTGATCTCTTGCGGTGTCTGGCGTTGCTGCAACGCGTCCAGGTTCGAGTACAAGGGCCACGTGTGCATGGTGTTCGAGCGGCTAGGGTGCTCTCTGTATGACTACCTGAAGAATCACGACTACAAGCCGTTCCCGCTGCGCTGTATCCGCGCGTTCGCATGGCAGTTGCTCACGGCGCTCGAGTACTGTCACCGCATCAAGCTGATTCACACGGACCTCAAGCCTGAGAACATTTTGCTGGTTGACGACGAGGAGGAGCCGTGGGGCGGAGCGTCTCCGTCCTCCTCGTCTTCGTCCTCGTACAACTCTCCGCACGAGTCCGACCGCGACCAGTGGTCGAACCACCGCCAGTGGAAAAAGCGCGACCTCGCATCGCTGTCACAGACATCTGGGGCGAACTCGAATAGCGATTCGCTGCGCGCGGTGCTGCGGCCGCCTGCGTCCAACGCCGTCAAGCGTACGTGTGCTGTTGGCGTGTACAAGCGTTTGTGTTGGTTGGGGCTGATCGATCCTGCTGCTTTCGCTTGCAGTGATCGACTTTGGAGGAGCGACATACGACCACGAATCGAAGAGCTCGATCATCAACACGCGTCAGTACCGGTCGCCCGAGGTGATCTTGGGCCTCGGCTGGAGCTACCCGTCGGACATTTGGTCGGCTGGCTGCATCATTGCAGAGCTCTACCTGGGGGAGCTGCTGTTCGCCACGGTAAGCTAGACACTCGTGTTGATTGGCTGTAGAGTCTATCGACACAAGTGCTAATCCGTCCGTTCATTCGAAATTGAGCAGCACGAGAACATGGAGCATCTGGCGTTGATCGAGCAGTGCATCGGCCGTCTCCCGTCGCACATGGTGTCGGATGCGAGCAAGCACCAAGCATCGAGCAAGTTCTTCTCACGTGGGCGGTTGGACTGGCCGGGTCGTGCCACGAGCGACGAGAGCGTTGAGCACGTGCGCAAGATGCGGTCGCTAGAGCAGCTGATCATGCCGGACGACTCGCGCGCGGGGCTCGCGGACCTGCTGCGGCTCATGCTGACGCTCGACCCGGACGACCGCGTAACGGCCAAGGACGCACTGAGCCACCCGTTCTTCGAGGGGTTCTCGTATCGCAACGTCGCGCCGACTGGCCACGCCGGCGACTCGAACGGCAGCGGAAAGCGACGCAGCCACTCGTGGCGTGACTGATAGGGCAGAGGAAGGAGAGAGAGGAGGGGCATGGAGAGGAAGGCTCTGGGGAGACAGCCGTCTCAAGGTGATCGAAACAAAACTTGTCCTTCAAGGTCCAGTTCAGCTAAGTTCGCATTCGGTCGTGTATTTTGTCGGCCATCGCACTTACCGAGCAAGAAGCACGAACGCTATCGTTATTGTGCCAAACTGCACACATAAATTTACACTCACACAAACAAGATGGCGCTGATCGCAGGCAAGAACCTGCCGGGCACGCGCAACGACGAGTTCTTCGCGTGGGAGGACGCGTCCAAGGCGTCGAACGCGGACTCTGGCGGCGCATTCGAGACGGAGCAGCTGATCCAGCGGTTGCTGCGCGCGGACCCGACGGCGCTGAGCGCCGTGTACGACGCGCCGGAGGACCAGGACACGTACCTGTGGCAGTACGAGCACCTGCGGCAGATCATGAAGGAGCTCAACGTGCTGGTCGCGTGCCTGGACGGCAAGTGCACGCGCGAGGGCTGCCCCGTGATGAAGGCCACGGACGAGTGGGTCTTCCTCTGCGCGGCGCACAAGGCGCCCAAAGAGTGCTGCGCCTTCGAGTACATCGTGCACACGATGGACAACGTGAACGCGCTGCTCACGAGCAGCCGCGTCTTCCCCTCGCGCGTCGCGGTCTCGTCCAACGCCACGCAGTACTTCCAGTCGGTCGCGCGCCGCCTGTACCGCATCTTCTCGCACACGTTCTTCCACCACCCAGAGATCTTCACGGCCTTCGAAGACGAGACCTTCCTGTGCCACCGCTTCGTCTACTTTGCGCTGCACTTCTGCCTCATCCCCAAGAACCTGCTGATCATCCCCGACATGGGCTGATAACGGATGTGTCGGCGACACACACACACACACACACGTCGCCCGTGCGCATGCATATCGTAATACATCAAGGTACTCGTTCGACCCGAATGCGGGGAAGTCTCGTTCGCTAGATAATGCGCGCCGCTCCCCCGTGCAGCAAGAGCCGCCGCCCTACGATCTCCGCAGGTTGTTCAGCCGCGCCTCGAGGTCGCTGATGGCCGAGTCGCTGCCGGACGCCGCGGAGGCGGAGGCGGAGGCCGATCCCGCGCTCGACATGGCGGCGGCGCCAGCGGCGACCGGAGCCGCGGGAGGGGCGGACGCCGCGGCTGCGGGCGCAGCCTTGGCCGCAGCGGCGGCGGGCTGCGCGAGCGGCGCCTCGGGCACGGCGCCGGTGAGGTCGATGCCGATCTCGTCCAGTACCTGGCCGACGATCTTGTCCTCCTCCTCCTCGTCCAGGTCGGCGTCCATAACGTCGTCGATCGTGTCGCCGATCATCTCCTGCTGCATCTCCATCTTCTCCGACTCCTTGGCGTACTCCATCATGATCTTGTTGAGCTCCGGCAGGTTCATGGTCTTGGCCATGGCCTGCATCGCCCGCGTCGTGCCCTGCAGCGCCGACGTCATGGCCTCCGCCGACTTGGCCGTCTCCAGGCGTAGCGCCACGGCCTGCAGCTGCGACCGCATCGTATAGAACTTGGTGATGTGCTGCCGCGTGCGCACCAGGTCCCTCGCCATGATCTTGACGGACGCGATCTGCCCGTCGCGCGCCATCTTCTTGATCTCGATCACCAGCTTCTTCTCCTGCAGCTGCAGGTTCGCGCGCTCGCGGTCCAGCGACCGCACCGCGCGGTTGATCTCGCGCTTGTTCTCGCGCAGCTGCTCCTTCACCGTCTTCTTGCTGCCCAGCGCGTTCCCCATGGCCGCCTCGAGGAGCGAACGAACGCGCCGATAGTACTGCTGTTCGAATGCTTCTTCGCCGGCGGCTTCTTTTCTACGGGCGAACTTTGCGAGTGCGCACCAGAACTTTGCGAGTGCGCACCAGAACTTTGCGAACGCATACCCGAACTTAGGTAGTGCTTACCCGAACTTTGCGAATTGGACACGGTGGATTTTTTGCGGTAATTCTTTACTTGGGGAACATCGCAAAATAGAGTTTTAGGTGCCATTCGAGGGGATTATGGTTGATAGACCCCTGGTATACAACATGCGACGATCATGAAAAAAATCGCTTCGATTTATCACAACGATCATGTTTACTGAAAACGAGCCAATTTGCGCAAGTGAGCACTTTATCGAAAAAATGATGCACATGCTTATATTATTGGATCAAAACTTGCAATAGGTATGCATTTATCGCAAATACGGCTGATTATTGCTTGCCCGTTTCATTCAAATAAGCCGTTTTTGCGAAAATAAATCCAATTGATTTTTTTGCGTGAAAGTCGAAAGTGTAGCGATCCCTAAGATAAACCGCAGTTTTGCGGGAACAGCTCGTATTTCTCATCATCACCTCATATGTTGGAAACAGCTGAATTTGAGCTGATACACTTATCCATCCGACTAAGCTACCCACCATTACTGCAAACGACTTCGAGCAAGCCGTTAATCGTGTGATAGCGTCCAGTATCACAACTTGGGTCCAGACCAGGTCCGGCCCGCACTAACTATTTTTGTAAAGTTATCTCCGCATATCAATCACACGAGGGCGGATAAGTCAGTTATTTTACCTCACGTCCTTTGCAATTTGATTGGAAGAAATAATCGATTGTTGACCGGACAGTGCGGAAAAGGAGCGCAAACGAAGAACTCGTGCTGGAGCGTGTAGGAGCATGCGAGAAGTGCGTACAAGGAGTGCGTTCAAGGAGAGCGTACAAGAAGCGCGTGAAAGAACAAGATAGCCGCCATGTCTGAGGAATCTCGCATGTCAGTTGAGTTGGCCGAGTCTGTTCTGCGCACGTATGCGAGGGCATCGACGATTCGCCCAGTCAACACTCAGCGCGCGTACAACAACAAGCAGAAAGAGTTCATTCGCTGGTGCGACGATAAGGGACCTGCCTTTAACGATCTGACGCGCCACACAGTCACTGGGCCGAAGCTTCACCTGTTTCTCGAGGAATGCGTCATCGGCCGCGAGAAGCGCCGCAAAGGGTTTGGTGGCAGGACTGAGAAGATTGGAAAGGCAAGTGTTCTCGGCTATGTGTCAGCCATGGTTGACCTATGGAGGCAGCAAAAGCGAATGAACGTGAGCAGCTACCCCTCCCCACGTGACGACGCTGTGACGTCGTTAATCCAGCTGACAGCACATGAGGAAGACGACCGGAAGCGGAAAAACTTCGAGGATAGCGGCGCCGACACTTTGCTCGACGGATATACAACGTTTGACCAACTTCGAGCAATTGCGGGCTTTTTCTGGCATGGCGGTCGTGATCCCGGCGTCGGACTGCGAAATCTGCTGGCGTTTCTCCTCTCTCATTACGCTCTCATGCGTGGTGAAAGTGCACGCAAGATGGAACTAGCCGACCTCCACTCGATTCGGCTAGACAACGAGGGTTATAGTACATGCAGAGCTCTCGTAATGGTGATGCGGCAAGGCAAGACAAACCAAGTTGGACGGATAGAGGTCGGCGCATGCATGCGCAACAAGGACGTGGAGATATGCCCCCACGGCTTGCTCGCATTCTACCTATTCTGGAGGTGGCACGTCGATCAAGAGGCCTTTCCTGACTTTGCGTCCTCAGAGTGCTGGTACCCAATCAAGCTGCTAAAGTCGGGGAAGGACCCATCATCTCCTATATCGTACAAGGTCCATCGTGAGGCGATCGTCGCAGCGCTGGACCATATCGGGCTGCGCAGCCGTGCGAAGACCCATGTGGGCCGAGGCGCAGGAGCTCGCATGGTAGATCTTGGGGGTGCCAGGGAAGCCCAGATTAGACGACTCGGGCGGTGGAACAACCACGCAATGGAAAAGTGCTACCTGACCTCGCTTCCACGAGAGGCGATGCGGACACTCGCTGGGTTTGAGCCCAGCAGAGGAAGTTTTTTTCTGGCTCGCGCAGCTGTTCAGCCTCCAGTCGAGCTTCAGCAACAGATCTTCCCAGACGTGGAACGCTGGCAGCAGAAGTTGGATCGAGGCGAGTGCGAGCAATCAATCGCGGCAGGTGGTTTTCTGGAGTTACTCCAGTACCTTCGAGTGTTTTTTTTTGCAAGACGCTGTGTCGATGGAGGAGCGATGGCCGCAACACCCCATATTCCAGCATAGCATTTTCAAGACTGTGGAGTACGCTAGTTTCCGGCACCAAGTCGCTAATGCCGCGCTCCATACGGAAAACCCAGCGGAGCTTCAGCTCCAGAAAGCGATACCCATCCTGGCATCAAAGCTCGACGGCGTGCACCAAGATATGAAGATGTCGTACGACCGAGTCCAGAGCTCCGTGGATAATGTCCAATCCGCGCTGGCTGATGTTGTCAAAATGCTTCATCCGTTGCGAAACGGATCAGCATTGGTACAGGTGCGACTTATTGACAACTATGCACAAGCAGATTCGGATAGAAATTCCACCCACCGCCGTGTTGACGTTCCAGCGGCAACTGACACTGCGAACAGCGTAGTACACCACAAGATAAGCCGGGGAATTAGTACAGCGACAGATCTCTGGAGAGAATGGCACGAAGGTTTGCAGGGTCAGCCCTCCATCAAGGCCCTTGATGACAAGTACGGGGCGAAATGGTGTCTCGCCGACGAGCGTCGCTATTATTATCGCCGGCGTCGTGTGATCGATATGGTTCGAGAAAAAGCTGCCGGACAATCCTCGGAGAGTCGGGAAAGGAGTGAGAGCCGAGTTCTGTCTACCCTGGACGCGTACATGAAAGCCAACAACAAGTCGCTCAACTGGGTCTCGAGCAACGTTGACGTGGTAGCGCGCGAGTTGACAATCAAACACAGCTCTTAAATCAACTGTCGGGAGCTGTTTGGTAAAGTTTAAACGTGAATATGTTTCCCGCGCAGTGTGCTTGACATGCGAGATGCGCGAAATGGTATAATGAGATTGCTACGTGCATTTGCCATCCAGTGTATGCGCGCGATCTTCTCCAGCACGAGCACGAGTGAAGTAAAATGTTGACATAGGTCAGTGACTGGTCGTACTGATGTCGGTCGCCAGTGTGTATGCGCGCGAATTGCTCCAGCACTTCGTCAACTGCCTTAGACGCAGCCACAGAGGTGCAACCGCTACGTACGTATGTCGGTCGACAATGCGTATGCGCGCGATTTGCTCCAGCACTAACGCATGCTTGTTGTTTGAGGACACATATATTCGGTGATTTGCGTGTGGTAGAAGAATCGTTGTGTATGCGCGAAATTAGCTCTATCAGGTGCCAGACGGGTAGGTACTTGGTTCTTGAATTCCGGCTTGCCGGTGCCTGTATGTGGCCGTCTCGCACACACAGGGGAACCATACCTCATCGCCATAGTCAACGGTGATCTCGGAATATGCCGAGATGTGCTAATGCGCAATGACAAAAACCTTGACGCTGCAGCGATTCTTCATTTCCACGAAGTCGCAATTGGACGAGCATGAATGGTTGATAAACCGTGCGATAGAGCCCTTCTGCAGCGGCTCGATGTAGACGAAAGGCTTGCTCTTCTTGCTCGTCCCTTTGTTGTTTGTTCTCCTGGCCGTCCCTGCTTGTTCACATTCGCTCGGCGTGACGTCAGTGCTCGAACTTTTCGCGCGTGTTGAGGAGAAGCGTGTATCCGCTGTTGCGCTTCGCGTTTTTGCAAGTCAGGGGCTGGTTCGTCTCGATACCGTGGTATGGGTCTAGAACACCACAGTACTCACAAATGATCTCGCCCGCTTCAACCGGCATCGTGGTGTAAACACCCAGTTCAATCCGGCCCTTGAAGAGACGCAGTGACGGCATAATTCGTACACTATTCGTGCAATGCGTTTTGTACTTCACCATGATGTTGCAGTTGTCTCCTTCACAGTAAATCCCGCCTGCCGCATTGTGGCACGTATCCCGGTAGCAATCGTCGTCACAATCACAGCATCCGAAATCTCCAATGTCTTCGAACACGACATTGCGAGGGTTCACCAGCGTGCTGACTTGAAGAACGTCGGATGGCCAATCAGCAGTCTCAAACACACGGTCGGCCACACCGCTCCCGTGGCCACTTGGTGACGGAGTACAAACGACTGGCAAACCATCAGCATTGGGTACAGACTCCGCTGCTGAGCCAACAGAGGTCGTGAGGGACGAGTCGGGGGAACAGAGCGCTAACAGGCGCTTCGCATCTTGCGCTCGACGTTCACGAAGCTCTGCCAACGCTTTCCGCACCTCCGGTAGACACGCGTACGCTTGTGCAAACTTGGCCATTAACGCTCGTGCATGGTACACGTTCTGCGAGTCACGTACGGCGGCCCGTTTAGCCTGGTACTTTTTCTTGCGCGAAAACCTGACATGGTAGTCTCCTGGTCTCCGCTTTCGCTGCCTCCGGATGGCGCTGCGCTCTTTGTACGTCTTGACTTCGTCAATAGCCGCAGCGGCGCTTAAAAACACACCCACGCCGGGCTCAGTTTTTACGACCGCAGACACAGTGTCACCGCACGTGCCTTTGCCCTTGTCAAGGACAGAGGCAGATGGGCTGGGGGTGATGTCGACGGAGACAAGCGCTTCGGCGTCTTCGCTCTCGCTACTGCACAAGTCGATCACTTGGAACTCTCGACGGTCGTCTTCATCAGCCTGACTGCCGCAAGATGAATAGCAACCGTTGACGTTCTCGGAATCTTTGCTGTCCACGTGGCCAGGCTTCTTTTTAGAGGCTAGTTGAGCGTGGATTTCGGCAAAGCTGTCGTCGACCACGCGCTGAAGTGCAGACGTCAACAGCTGACGCGCTGTTGGTGCTGTGACGGAACCGTCTTGGAGAATGTAGGTCCGGACCTTTCGCCAGTAAGCACCGGAAACTGGGTTGCCGTCGCAGTCCAGGACGCGCTTCATTAACATGGTCGACGGAATGATCTCGTCAGTCGCCACCCGGACTGGATAATCTGCGTCGTCTTGTTGACGGATGTCCAGTACTCTAGTAACGCGCCGACCGCGCGGATCTCCGCAAATGAACTGCCAGCTGAAGTACTCGACCGTCTCGCCCGCGCGCAGTATCTCTGGCGGGAGCTCGCTGCGGCTCAGCCCGCGTGCGTCCTGCTCGCTCATTGTGTCCCGTGCTCGTTTCCTATAATGCACACCCAACAAACCCTTCTCGTACTAATTTTAAAAAAAATTCATTTCGCGGACTCCAATGATTGGTCAATTTCGGAGATTTAGATATCGGCACACGGACCAGTGGCCAACTCTTTGTTGTGGAGACCAGGTCCGAGCCCCGCACAATCAGAAGGACGATAACCCATCAGTATTAGACAGAAACAAATAGAACAGCCTGGACATGATACTGAATGTCGCTAGCGATACTACTCGGTCCAAAAAAAGTTTGTGCAGCAATCATTCTTCTGGTCTCATATTAGTTTGTGCATGAATATAATTGGACAAATAGATGTATCAGGGCGTCTTGTGATTCGACAGTAAAAAACAGTTTTGACAAATCATTGTGTGACTACGTTTGGGTTCCAGCCACTCGTTCTGGGCGAGTGGCCAGTTCCCCTTCGCAGTGATTGGAAGAGGAGGCAAGCCGGAGACAACACGGGCGGAGCGGGAGGCAATCGTTCGCTTTCTCTACGAGCGGTGCGTGGATGGCGAGCTGCGCCGAGGCAGCATCGCGCAGGCATGCGACGCGTTCGACTTGCACCGCAACAC
>JAADXX010000481.1:0-22247 GCA_023338025.1 Phytopythium oedochilum | reverse complement strand
TACCCTCGCATCATGGTGGGCGTTTTGAAGAGCAGTTCTCCATGTTCGTTCGGCGGCAAGTCCGCGTCAGTGTCAATGTCCTTGACTTTCATTTCGACGTTTGGAAGCAGTCGGCCGGAGGCTCCGTCGCGAAAATGGGTGTCGATCGAGTACGTGACAGCGGCTGCGAACTCGGTCATGCCGTAGCCTTGAAGCACGTGCGCACCGATGCGCTCGTAGACGGCGTGGATGATCTCCTTACCGAGCGGGGCACCTCCAGACTGGATGAACTTGACGCGGGACAGGTCGTACTTGTCGACGATCGGATGCTTGGCCAAGAAGGTGACGAGAGGTGGTGCGAGTGACAGCTTCTCCATCTTGTACTTGACCACAACGCGCAGCAGTGTCTCGGGCTCGAACCGGGGCAGGATCACGATTGCCGAGCCCAAGAAGATCGACACGTGGAACGTCATTGTCGCCGTGATGTGGAAGAATGGAAGGATGCCGAGGATAAACGGCTGGTAGGTCTCGATCGACGAGCTGAGCAATCCGGTCGCATACATCGACCGAGCCGTCAGCTCGACGCCCTTGGGCCGCGCCGTTGTTCCGCTGGAGAATGGCAGCGTGACGATGTCGTCGGGGTGGATCGGAGGAAGGTTGGGCATCGGCAACGCCTTCATAATCAAGTCCCTACACAAATGACACCGAGACTCACGAGCATCAGTACACCAGCGTCGACTCCGGGTGGGATGACCGACGGACGCACTCGATTTTCGGCAGCTTGAGCTTTGCATCCCCCTCGCCGATAGTGTAGACCGGCAGCCGCTGGGACGACTTGGCGGCCGCTTCGACAGCGACCTTGGCTAGCGACGCGTGCGAGACCAGCGCCACCGCCTTCGCCATCGAGTCGTAGCATTCGCCAACGAGTCAGTCTCTACTGTAGTTGCTATGGAAGATGGCCACGGGTTCGGATCGCACCTTTCCGATCGCGATCTGGTCGTACAGCTCGGTGGGGTTAAACATCGGGGACGAAGGCGAGACGATCGCTCCCAGGCGGTTCAGCGCCAGGAACACCAGCGGATACTCGACGCAGTTGAATGAGTGCAGCACCACCACCTGTCCGCATCGGCATGTCGGCGTCAGCAAAGACAATAGCCGCCAGCCCAGCGACGCACACAGACTTACATCTCCCTTCCGGATGCCATCAGCGTACAGCCCGGCGCAGATGTGCTGGGACTCGGCCAGCACCTGGCGGAACGTGAGCACGCGGTCGGTGACGCCGCAGACGAACGCCGGCGCGTCGGGCTTGGCGCGCGCCTGCTCCACGAGGTTGTTCCAGATCGCCGCGTCCTTGGGCAGCGGCAGCGACGGGTACGGCGACTTGTAGACCATGGTGGCGTCTCGGCGGTCAGCTTGCGCTTGGGGATGGCAATCGTCAAATGCGTTCGTCCGTGAGGATAGCCGGTGATCCGGCCGGCTGCTGCTTCTTCAAGTCGGTGCGGTATTTGATAATTGCCTTAACTTGGTATTACATATTTAAAAGACCAGGATTAGATATGCGTGAAAACTAATGTCTGACATAATCTGATTCGTAGCTGTTGGGTTAAACGATGCGCATCACTGTTCTGCTCCATCTTCAACCACGTCACGCCTTTCAAAGGCAGTGGGTATACAGAGGACTAGTGTGCCAACGGTGCTTCGCTTCTGGCCGAGCACGTTGATCTTGACGCGAGGACTGTCGACTCAACATGAGTCGAGACTGGCGCTCAGTATGGCGACATAGTGACTCGAAGTGTGCCGAGGGAGTGCGTTTGATTCGGAACGGTATCCACACCTGAACACTGCAACGGGAGCACTGCGAGATCGGATAATTATCATTGATGGTACTCTCGATCAAAGTTGTATCGAACGCGGCTCCATTGAGCCTAAGGTCAAGGGCGTCGTCGCCATTTCTCCATCAGTCGTCCTAGACGCTCAGAGCTACACCGCTACACCGCTTAGATGACCGAGGCGTTGATCACGACCGGGATGGTGATGTTCTTCGAGGCCATGGCGCTGTTGAGCAGGTAGTTCTGGTACGGGTCCTGCGGCGCCGTGAACGTGAAGCCCGAGGCGCAGGACGACGAGAACGACACAATGGACCACGCGAGGCTCGAGCTGCTCCAGCAGGCCTTGTACGTCTGGGCCGCGGTCGTGCTCGCAATCCAGCGGCCGCTCATGTCCATGAGCACGTAGGCGCCGGAGGAGGTCGTGCTCGGCTCGTTCTCCGCCCAGGACCACGCCTGGGCCTTCATCTTGGCGCCGTCGGCCATGTCCGTCGCCACGAGGTTCAGGTTCCAGCGCACAAAGTTGGCGATGTTGCTGGCCTCGAGGTACGTCTCGACCTCCTCCGTCAGCGAGCCGGCGTCCGACAGCGAAATGTACCGCAACTCGGCCTGGTACGAACGCAGCAGGTAGCTGTTGCTGTAGATGGTGGAGCCGCCCAGCTTGCGCGAGCTATCCGGGAGCGTGTTGATGTAGTCGGTTCCGATGACGTGGTGGCCGCCGCAGTAGCTGTAGAGGCTGTACGCGAGGCCCGTGTCCGCGTTGGCGAGCAGCAAGACTCGGTAGCCGCTGTTCAGGAACGTCTGGATGCTGCCCGACTTCCACGAGCCCGACGCGAGCGTCTTGAGCGCCGCCTCCGGCACCAGCAAGTCGCCGAAGACGCTGTCCAGCAGCGCGTTGAGGTCGCTGGTCTTGCTCTGGCGCGAGATGTCGTCGCCCGTGTCGAGGTACACGAACACAAACTCGCTCGGGTGCGCGTCCACCCAATCCTTGATCTCCTGCATCGACTGCTTCGTCGTCACCTGGTCCTTCACCTTGATGCCCGAGACGGACGGGAAGCAGCCGAGCAGGTCGGCGGCCCAGGTGACCGTGCCGTAGCGCGAGAGCTGCTGCTGGAACGCCTCGAAGAACGTCTCGACGGAGGCCGAGCCAAGGTTCCCACAGTGGCCCGTGTGGAATTCATCGAGGAAGTAGTGCGTGTCGACCTCCAGCCAGCGCATGCCGATGTTGAGCTGGTCGGTAAGGCTCAGCACGTGGTTGTTGGTCTTCAGATACGAGTACGCCTTGGCCGGGTTCAGGTTCAGGTTGAAGAGCTGGTCGCGGTTGCCGTAGCCGTCCGCGAGAGTGATGGCGCTGTTGTGCGTCGAGGGCACCTGCGCGTAGCACAGCTGCTCGTTGTACGCGAGCTTGCGCTGGTACGCCAGCGTCGAGTTGAGCCACGGCGAGACGGACGCCGTCCCCTTGTCGCACACCGAGCTGCAGACCGAGCCCGTCGAGTCGCACACGGTCGTCTGCGTGCACGTAATGTCCGCCAGGTCGTTCTTGCCCGGGTTGTTCGTGCCGGCCGTCTGGAACTGCGTCTGCGCCGGGATGACGTACTTCGGGTCCGTGCACGTGTCCGTGAAGGTGCAGCCCGCGGTGCCGGGCACCGAGTTGACGAACTGGCCGCCCGAAGCCGAGAAGTCGATCATGCCGTTCAGGATAGAGGTCACATTGTCGCCGAAGAAGTACTCGAAGCCGCTCTGGACCGACTGGATCAGAGGACGCATGTGGTCGATGCAGCACGAGTAGTTGATCGTGGTCGCAGACGTGAGCGAGGCAGTGTCCGTGTACGGGTTGCCCTGCATGGCCGAGCACTCCTGGCCGCTCGGGATCGTCACGAACGGCACAACGACCGAGTTGAGCAGCGTGAACGTCGAGGCCGTGTACTTGCTCGTGAGCTTCGAGTAGATGCTGGAGCCGCAGTACGTCGTGCCTACTTTCGAGCAGAAGAACTGGTTGATGCCGTTCGCGAGCTCGTTGAGCACGAAGTAGTCGGTCGTGACGTTGGCGGGCACGAAGAAGTTGAGCAGGTCGAGCAGGTCGCTCACCTCCGAGCAGCACGTGAGGTCGGCCTGGAGCATGGGGAGGATCTGCGGCAGCAGCGTGCGCAGGCACGGCGACAGCACCGAGCTCATGGTCGTGCAGAAGCCGTCCATGTCGGCCGCCGACGTGTCCACCATGTGCTGGTACAGCAAGCGCGAAATGGACGCCGGGTCGGCCACGATGTCCTCGATCAGCGTCACGAGCGTCGTCAGCGACGCGTTGTCCTGCAGCGCGAGCAGGTTGACGAGCGAGCACTCCTTCTGCGTCGCGGCGAGCACCGCCAGGATGCTGTACAGGTTGTTGCCGACGCACGTGTCGAGCCCGTAGGTCGTCGGCAGGACCGAGAAGGACTCGGCCGTGCACGTGTCGGCCGCGGCCTGGCCGCCGCCCACGCTGAGCAGGCCGAGCACGGCGGCCGAGACCGTTGCGGCCATCCGGCGGAGGTTCATGACGCGCCGAAGAGAAGCGGCGCTGAAGCCTGAGCGGTCCGATTCGGGAATGGCCGGCAACGTCCGAGCGCGCTCCTAGCGGTGCTGTCCTCCCTCACATCACTGCTAGAGTAGCACACTGTGTTGCGGGCACATCCATCAGGCGCTCGTCTCTACGGTGACCAAGAGATCCGCGCCGAAGACGGAGAGGAAGAGAGGAAGACACTGCCGGACAGAGGGCCGCGATCGGCTCTTTGTGCGGGAGCTGCTCGGCTCGCGCGTCTTTCGTTGCACACGCGAGTTGACAGCTCTATCATTTCTAAGGTTTCTAATGAGTCTCTTTTCATACAAAGTCACTGATTACTACGTTTAGAAATAGAAGCGGCGTACTACTTTGCTGACTTGGACGTCCCACTGCTGTATCCATCGCCGCGTACTGTGGAGGTGAGTAACGCACCAGACCGAGCAAGTCGGGAGGAGCCATCAGCGTCCTGATCCTCTCTCCCTAGTGTCCGTCATGCCTGAAGGCAATGGGCACTTCTCCTAGGCTCGGACGGCTGCACGTTCTCAAGGCGTACGCTGTGTACACAATGCTGGTCACGAAGCAGTACGTACTGTAGTAACTCTTGAAGCGGGGGCGCCTTCAACGTGAGCACACCCACCGACGGAGTCAAGACGTCAATCCCATGGAGGAGACGCGACTGCACCGACGCTATTACTGTGCCATTGAGGCAACAACAGACTAATCGGAAGGGCTGCATTCACGCACCTACTCGTCCTCCTCATCGTCTTCGCTGCCGTCTCCCCAGAACGCGTCGTCGTCGTCGACATCTCCGTACTCGTTCACGTGGCCGTAACCATAGTCGTCGTAGTCATCGTAGTACTCGCCCGTCTCGTCGTCGTACCCGTCCACAAACTCGGCTGGGAGCTCGTAGTCCAGCGGGAGGGAGTCGGGGTCGAATGGAAAGCCTCCGTGCGAGCTGTCAGCCGCGGCGCCTCGATTCGCAAACGACACGCTCCGGTCTGGCTGGTCGTCGTCCCATCCGTACCATACGCTCGGTTCGGCGCGAGCAGTGTAGAGCCCGAGCTCAATCAAACTGCCAAAGGTGTCCCCGACGCGGCCACTGGTGATGATGCGGATGCGAAGATTCGGGTGCATTGCTTTCGCGCGCTTGACCAGCTTCTCCAACCTCTTCATGTAGTCCCCGCTCCACCCGCGGTCAACGCGCGCCAGGCTAGAGTTGATCACTCGCAACACGAACTTCCGGTCGGTCAATGAAAGCTCGCCCGATGGTGTGCTGTCAATCCGCTCCAACAATCGCGTCAGCGCATTGTAGAACGCCATTTGCGATGCGAGGCTGGAGCCGCCCAAAGAGAGTTGGAACGTGCGCTGACCAGCGAAATCGTCGGACAGACCGCCCAAAAACTCGAACACGCCACTGCCGGTGCAGTTGACGGATCGCAACTCCAAGAAGGACAGGTACTTGAGCGTGCTGAGAGCCAACAGACCGCGGTCCGTGAACATGCGAAGGGGCTCGACTTCTTCGTTGTATCCTTCGGAAACCTCCCAGATCGTGATGCGCGTGAGCAGCGGGCAATACGCAGCCGCGGTCTCGCAGAATTTGTCGTCAAAGATATCCGTGTTGAGCACTTCATAGTCCGGGTAGGTGTTGGCCAAGAAGTCGTACTCACGGTCGAACGCCATCTCGGGGTTGTCCAGGACTTCTGGATCCAGTGGGTGGTAAAGCCCGACCTCGAGAATGCTGAGGCTCGGACATCCCTTCAAAGCGGCAGCGGCATCGGTTGCCTTGTAGCCGTAACCAGCTCGCCGGCATTCCCCGCCAGGGTACACGTTAGCTAGACCGCCTTCGCCACACTCCTGGAAGTAAGCAGACCAGTCCCAAAGCATGTTAACGCTGAATACGAGCGTCGTGAGGTTCGGCTTGAGGTGTTCGCCGAACGCCTTGAAGAACGGGTCCGCGAAAGGGACGACCACCCAGTTGAACTCTCTCAGCTTGGTGCACGAGGCGTTAAAGCGCTCCCACAGTGGTAGCGTCACAACCCACTGGTCGTGACACGTGAGGCGGTCCATTTCTCGGAGCGACTGCTTGTATCCGTCCAGGAACTCGATGTTGGGGCAGTACGTCATCACGTGCTCCAGGAACTCCTGCGTAGATCGCAACTGGTTGCGCTCCATTCGGCTCGGTACTGTCAGCTGTCGAAGCCCGCCGCGAGCTTCCCACTGCCTCATGGCGTCGAACAGAGCAGCCGTCACCGGCTCGATCTCACTGTCCGCCTCGACGCCCTGGCGCTCTTTTCCGGGCAGGATCAGCGCCTCCAGCTGTCCACAGTACTTGGACACCGAGTAAATGACCTGCTTGACGTGGGGACTGCCCAGCGGCATAGTCGACAGGTCGAGGCGGCGCAGCAGCGGCACGTGCGCGAAGATGGCGTCCCATCCGATCCGCGCCTCGTCCACAAAGTGCAGCCCGTGGTGCTTGGCGAAGTACTCCCCGAAGGACGCGAACGCGCCCATGCAGATGCTCAGGTCGCGCACGTGCTTGCCGCAGAGCGCCACGCGGCGCCGCATGCCGAGCACCTCGCTGCGCGTCGCACTCCGGAACGTGAGCGTCAGCGTGCTAAGCGCATGCTGCGCCGCGATCTCGCGCACGGGCGCCGCCCAGGCCTTCGACACCAGCGCCAGCAACTTCAGGTGCTCCGCCCGGACGCTGCCGCGCGCCGGCACCGCGTCCTCCACGCATCCTGGGACGGCGAACGCCACGATCCGCGCGAACAACGGCAGCGGGAGCTGCTCCATCGGTCTTCTTCTCTCTTCAAATGTCGAGCCACATCACAATAGCAGCCGTCTTCGGATTTGACTACCATGAAGTCAATTGAATGGAAAACGGTGTGGGCCACTTTAACTCCATGTTGAAGTGCTTGCTTGGTCATTGAGAGAGCTAGGCTCATGGATCGCACCGGGCTTCGGCGCCTCGAGGAGTCAGAATGACGCTGACGGCCCGCTCGCACGCGGCCTGGGCGGACTCCTCGCTCTTGTAGCGGCCCAAGTACAGCGGTTTCTGCCCAGGGATGTTGATTCTGGCCGAGTACGTCGACCGCTTCTGTCGCGTGATGACGAACCGTTGCTTGTCGGAGCTTGTGGAGCTGCTCCGCGTCGAATCCAGTGCATCACTACCGCGACTGGTGCTACTGGTGCTCCGGCTGCTAGCGGGCGGAGTGGCGATTGACCGCTGCGAGTCCGCGAATGCTTCAGTCGAGTCGCGCCACTCTGTCGACAGGACTTCGTGCTGAGAAGACGCGCGCTCTAGGTCGTCCAGCTCTTCGACGTCGTAGTTCATTGACGAAATCGTCTGCGGTTGCCGCTGTCGCTGCGCTCGATGCTTTCGCCACTGCTGCTTCTGACCGAGAACACCAGGTTTCACAGCCGCTCCATCATCGCCATCGGTGTCCTGATTAGATGCGCTGTGGACCCCAAAGAGTCTTCCGAGACTGACGCGCAGGTAGCTCATGCTCAAGCTCGATTCGTGTCCTGCACTCTTCTCCTGTAGCTGGTAGTGCATTCTCCCCTCTATAGCGATGGCATCATCACTTGGACGACCGCTCTTGTAGGACCTGTCGTCTGTCGTCTCATTCATGCCGTCTTGGTCATCTCCCTGTCGATCGTCGTCGTCGATGACGGGAGACACCACAGCTGCGTTCTTTGCCTTGCCATTGAAACCCCGGAGCGTAGCGCGGTGCATTGCGACAACTCGGGGAGAGAAGAAGCTGTATGCTGCACGTCACAATCGGGTCGACGGGAGGGGAGTCGGTTGCAATGAAAGAGCCGTCCGAGGTATATTCGTGGGTGGTGGTCCAGGAATACACCGAGCTGGTGAGAATTCAAGTGGCTTTCAAGCAAAGAGGATGCATTATCGGCTCTCTCGTTATGTTTAGACCGCGCAAGGACGCGGAACACCATTGGATCGAGCCGCGAGCCTGTTCAGCAGCCCGACCCACCAGCGATCCGAAGACACGAAGTGCTCGCAGAGAAAGACATGCAGTTGGTCATGACTGCCCAGAAGAAGGCGAACGTAAGGTACCCGATGGTAAAGACGCCCATGACCTTGCTGCGTCCGCCCGAGCGCTTGAGCTTCTGGGTCTCGGCCTTCTGGCGCGGCAGCAGCAGAACGAACACCGTCGAGAAAATGTTGAAGCCGTACGCGATGAGGTACGTGTACATGACGTCGTAGCGCACGGCGGTCGTATCCTTGACCAGATCGGCGGGCGCGACATCGAAGTGCGAGTCAATGTTCTTGTAGACGACGGTCGCGAACGGCGAGGCGAGGTTCTGGAGCTGCGAAATGAGCCCAAAGACGGCTGCTTCGTGGCCTTCCTCGATGATCTCGATGATTGCGAAGCTCGACACCGCCATGCCTGCATAGTACGGCAGCTCTTCGACCAGCGGGATGCCCAGCCAGAACCATTGAGAGCGCACGACGTCCCAGATCGTGAGCATCGTCGGGATGCAGTCAATCATGATGACAGAGAACTGCGTCACGATGATCATGGTGCGCCAATTCCAGTTGAGTCCGTAGCGCTTGGTCAAGTAGAAGCCCGCGGACGCCATGATGTAGGTCAGCACGGACGCGATGGCGTCGTTGAGGGGCTCGACGCCGGCCCACAGACTCTGAACGGGGGACGCCGCCGTCGTGTTGAACAGCGCGAACATGTTGCGCAAGAAGCGGAACGCCACGATCTGGTACACGACGCGCATCTGGAGGACATCGTAAATGCTGGCGATCGTCGCGCGGAGCGAGTTGGAGCCCGTCGCTTTCTCCTCCTGGATGCAGTACCACGTGAACGGGATGACGGCCAGCGCGAAGGCCGAGCAAATGCCCATGACGACATTGAAGCCGAGCGACTCGCTGAAGGAGCCGCCGTACTCTGGCCCGTTCATGCCGAAGCCGACCATGCACGCCGAGATGGTCGCGAAGAGAAACTTGACCGCGTTGGTCAGCGTCTGCACCGTCCCGCGGATCTCTTCTGGCTCGCGCTGCGCAAAGTCGACGAGGATACCGTCCGAGGCCGTGCTGGCAACCAGGAGCCCAACGTTAGCGACCACCATGAGCACGAGGTACTTAACGCCCTCCGACGGCGCGTCGGTGTTGAGCTCCGCCTTCTGCGCGTCGGTAAACTTTTTGAGCTTGGCCCAGTCCGAGTCGGGGTAGTACGGCTCGGGAAGACTCACGACCGCCATGGCGAGGAGCGAGACGAACACAATGACCCAGCCGAGGATCATGTACGGGCGTCGGTGGTAGCCGAACAGCGGGAAGCAGTCCGAGATGATGCCGACAAAGAACTTACAGAACCAGATGACCTGCAGCAGCGCGCGCGCCGACGCCACCTGCACGCCCGTCATGCGCAGGTACTGGAACAAGAAGGCGTAGACGGAGTTGCTGATCGTGCCGTGGATCACTCCCAGCGCCGCATACTGCGCCAGCAGGCCGATGTTCTTCCGCGCGTACAGGTTCGGCGCGCCGCCAGGGCGGATCGCGCCTCCTTCGAGCACCGCGGGGGATTTCATCTCGGCGAAGCCGCTGGTGTCGAGCTTTGTCGGGGCGTTGGCAACCTCCGCACTCATTGTCGAACCGAGAATGAAGCTGGCGGCGAGCGCGCGTAACTGGAGATTGGGCAAGTCGAGGCGAAATTGGAAGTGGAGCTATGCTTGATGGGGCTTGCAGCGCCGCATGCGAGCTTGAGCAAACGCAGCGACCAACGAGCGGCATTGTGCGAGACCGACAGCGACGCTATTGTTGCTGCAGGCTGCGCGGATCGGACGCAATGGAGCTAATGAAGCAATGGCTCCCCTGTGTGAAGCGTATTATGTCGGTGATTTCGTAAACGAGACCGTGGATGGACTCGGCACTTGTCTGTGTGACGACGCACTCGCGCGACGTCCCCCCAGTGACACCGCCAAGCACCCAGCGGTCCTCGTCGACAGCAAAGTGCACATACCGCCGCGGTCCGACCGATCCGAACGGCAGCGATTGGCCGGCGACACGCGTCGCTGGTCACGCTGCGTCTGATTGGGCTGGCGCCACGAGCCGAGATGGAACAGCCGCGAGAACACCACCATCTCGCGAGGCGCTCTATGCATGCACGGAGCTTGCATCTTTGGGCGATTGTCGAGACAGGACCAGCCAGACGGCCATCATGCACCCAGCCTTTATGCAGCCAGCCAGCATGTCCAACATCTACTTGTTTAGGTTAGTAGTATCGAAAAAATCTATTTCAATGTGAATAATAACATATCTATTGTACTAGTTCAGCTTAAATAATCACAAATCAATGTGCTAAATCATTATTTTGATGAGAGGATATAATTTAATTCAATAAAGGTATGAAGCTCTCACGAAACGACGCGACTTCCACTTGGTCGCTCACAAGGACAGCGCTTCTCTCTACGCAAGGTCCGAGATGTCCAAGGCACCCTGCGCGTCACGATGTTGGTGCACTGGCACCTGGTGTGACGCCCCGAGCTGCTCTCGTGTCGTCTGTGTCGACGGCTTCTTGGTGTTGACGCTCCTGCATGTGGTGCACACAGGGATGCGTACGCGCTTGACTCCCGAGAGGTTCACCTCTTCGATCTGCGTGCACGAGTTGCAGACGACCTCGCCGCACGCGTGGCAGTTGCAGGGGCTGTCCTGTTTGTGGGCCGAGCCCAGTCGGCTCGCTCCCAGTCGGCTCACCCCTAGCATGCTCGAGCCGAACCGACTGGCCCCCAGGTCGGCGCCTCCGTTCTCGGCAAACGGTTTGCTGCAGCAGTTGCAGCAGTGCGCGACCCTGCAGCGACAACACATGCACCACGCCCACTCGTTAGTCTACTCCGCTGCGATCCGTATGGAAGAGCTTCAGTGCGTGCGCGGACACCACCAACAAGGGCGTACCGTTTGTCGGGCCACTTGGACTTGAGCACGAACGTCGCGGGGTCGAGTTGCTTCGGCCGCACGTGAGAAATGACGCGGTTGAGCACCGCGCCGAACCGAGGCATGGCGAACCTCGTTGCAAGCCGCGTCGCAAAGCCCCCGGCCTCGATGCCGACGACGTACGCGATCTTGGCGCGCGCGCCGAAGTCGCCGCTGCTGTGCACGAAGAACCCGGACCGGGACATGCGCGTGCGCACGAACCCCGGCGGCACGTCGAAGGACGTGAGCTCCGTCAAGTTGAGCGAGTCCCAGACGCAGTAGCCGGCGGTCGAGCCGTCCGGCATGTGGACGACGTCCGTCGCGACCACGACGAGCATGTCGCGGTTCGAGCGCATGACCTTGGACGTCTGAGAAGCCGTGTAGCGGACGTACACGGACCGGTGCGGGCGGGAAGCTGACGGCGACTCGAACGTGCTGAGCACCTGGGCGTTCACGATCGTGTCGTCCATGATCTGGCACTGACGCAGCAGCGTGTCCGTGTCAGACGGCACGAAGAGCTGGACGACGTCCTCGACCGACACGTGCACGTTGCTCACGCAGCAGAAGCGCGTTTCTCCGCGTCGGGCAGTCGCTCGGTCCTCAAAGTACTCGACGCTGCCCTTGCGCATCCGCGGGTTCCAGAACGAACTGGCCGGGTCGTCGCGCACCATGGCGTCCAGCACGTCGTCCACGGCGACGCCAATGTCGTCCAGCAGCTGCCGCCGCGACTGGTCCGAGAAGTGGAGCCGCGCGAGGTCGTCGCACGCCGAGGTGCGGCGCCGCTTGGGCGCCTCGAACGGCGGCGTTGCCGGCACCGCCAGCGCGTCCAGCGCCAAGGGCGACGACGCGCCCGAGCTCGTCGTCAGCGCCGTCGCCATGGTCAGCCGCCGCTCCATGTTGTCCTGTCCGCTTGCCTCCATGACTGTATGCCTTCCTACGTCGGACTTGGTGCGAGGAATGACCTCCTCGTGGGCGAGAATCCCCCCCCACACCCACCCACACAGACACAGACACACCGAGGATGCGCGCCTATCCCCGACGAGATTCCTAGTTGGAACGCCGGCGCTCTATGCCCGAGCGGCTCCGGGCCGTGCAGAATTCTGTGCCTCGAGCGCGCACCCACGAAAGCGTCGACCCTCAGTGCGACTCCCGCCCGCGAGCGTGTGCAGAGACCGCGCCTCGAACGGCAAGACCGAACTGTGTCAGCGGACGGAGCCGGGGCTGCCGTCGACGCGGCTCGGCGCGGGTCTCGGTGCCGTCGGAGCGCGCGCTGGAGGTTGGAGGGCGTTCCGTCACGTCGTGAGGCCCGGCGCGTGTCTCGTCCACGGCGCTGTGCCTAAATGTACCCGTCTGGGCGGGCGGAGGCAGCCAGCGCATGCAGACCGGCCCTGAGAAGCTGTGAAGCCGCCGGTGTTGAGCTCGCAGACCGACAACATCCGTCGGCGGCGCCACGAAAGGCCCGCGGCCTTCCCATGATGGGGATCCCATGATGGGACCCATCCGCCCACAAGCAGCTCTTCTTTTACTGTACCTGTGTACAGTGTACAGTACATACTGTGTCCACTGGACATGCACACTATCCAGGATACAGTGGCACTTTCGAAGCCATTTATTTCGTTGAATATTGGATGAATATTGGATGAAGACCGTCACTCTTTTACATGTGATGTCACTCTTGTCGAGTCGACAGTTGACCGTGAGGGGGGCTGCGAAGCGACGCGGCCGCTCCATAAAGACGAGCATCCCACGAGCCGCAAGGGGTCCGCGATCATGAGCGACGACAAGGCGGAGGGTCCGACGCGGCCGGGTCCTGCAGCGCCGAAGAAGGACTCGGGCAAGAAGCTGGCGGCGCTCCGGAAGAAGCAGCTCAAGCTGCTCAAGGCCAAGGACCCCGGCAAGAAGCGCGAGGGACTGGTTGTCTGCGTGCAGAGTCCGGCGTTCTTCCGCGAGCAGCCAGAGGTCCTGCCGACGCTACTGGCGCTGCTGACGCGCCTCAAGGTGCGCCAATATGCTGCAGTAGGCTAATACCGTCGCTAACGAGCTGAAAACGCTGGCTGGCTGGATGCCAATGGGTCAGGCTGCCGATATCGTGCTGGAGACGTTGACAACATTCGAGGCGCTGCTCTCTACTGTTGTCGCTGGTGAGCACTCTCAAGATGTCTCCATCTCCGAGTCAGTTGATTCAGAGACGCGGGCGAGGGAAGCAGAGGTGAATGGTGAGGCAATGCCGAGTTAGGATGGTCCGTTGCAACCGTTCGGTGGGCTCAGATCTCCAACGATATGCCATTTTGAATCGATGCGCAGCACTTTACATGATCCAGTCAAGCAAGGCTAGTGATGCCGGGTACGAAGGAGGACAGCCATTCGTCGCGCTATTCACTGCAAATGCTGCGTCGACAGAGATCAAGGTTCGCGCCTACTGGTCATTTGTAGGTGTCTGGTTGGTCGCATTCACACACTGTTGGCTGTAGACCAAGGCGATCATCATCTTCAATCGACTCCTCGAGTTCGTCGTTTCGAAGCGGTCGACCGAACCGGACGAAGTATCCCCACAGATGTTGCTAAGCTATCAAACTGCGGGTGGGCCCACTGCAGCGCTACTTACGTGTCTAGAATCCGGAGAGACCAGCAATCAATTCGCTGCACTCTCGTGCCTCGCGCAGCTACTCGAGAGCGATCGAGACCACAAATTGCTGGCCGAGTTCACCAGAATCGGTGGTTACGCACACGTTCTGCAGCTCGGTCAGCATTCCGAGCGTCGGTTCCACAGCGTTGTGCTCGAGATTCTTGGCACGCTGTCCCGAAGTGGTGAGCGCTTGATTGTTTTGGGTCGTCATAGTATACACTCTCATTGGAACGGTGCCTCACGTTGACGTAGCTGCTGGTCGTGAGCAAATGAAGGCGCACGGAGCGCTTGAGGTCCTCGACCAGATGCTGAAGGAAACGTTCGGCGCACTGACAGCCGCCGCCTCCGCTATTGCGGCTAGCGGTCCAGCCGCTTCGGCAATAACCGCTCAAGATGCTTCTCGAATGGGTTCGGACATCCCATTGATGTGCCAAGTATTTGTTCGAGTGCAGTTTGGCAACTGTCTGCCAGAGCAGGACAGCCAGAACGCGAGCACACTGAGCACGGAGCTAAGCCCAGCATGTCTCTCATTCATCGAGTCGATGCTTTCAGTGCTCAAGAAAGATATTGGAGGTGCGATTGCGTTACTGGGAGCGAATACTACATCCAGTCCCCCGCCAACCACTGGCAATGTAGCTACAGTCGCAGCAGCCGCAGTGGCGGCGACAAACGTACTGGCCGCTACTGCGCTCTTTCCGTTCCGCGTCGAGCGAGTTGTGACCATGCTGAGCACTCTCGGGCGTATGATCGAGCGAAGTGACCAATGCAGTAATCACGCGTTCTCCAACCAAGTAGTCGCGGTTGCGCTCGACTGCTTCAAGCTCCCAGATCAGCCCATGCTGCACCAAGTTGCAGACAAACTACTGCACCAGAGTTGCATCGATGGAGATTGCCAAGCAAACTCTATTCCTCGTACTCCTCGCACACCTCAAACGCCTCGCTCCCCGAACACTCCACGCAGTCTACCAATCAAGACACTTTTTCAGCCGATCGCAGTGTCAGTAGCAGGAGAAGCAAATGAACAGTCTGGAGGCGTCGATGCCGGAGTCTCGGTCGAGGCAATCGGGTCGCTACTGGAATCTCTCTACGAAGCCTCGGACCACGCCTCCATTTTTCGACTCGTGCGATGGCTCTCACTGGTGGTCTCAGCACCGGAAAACGCGCGATCGTTGGGCGATCGCTGCCCCACTGTCCTACTCAAAATTCTCGCTCGGTGTTCAATTCGACAGCATTTGCTGGTTGGATTTATCTCCAAGACAATCGAGTCAACAGTAGAGGCGAATCCCAACGCATTGGAGGTGAGTTGCTGGTTTCTCTCTCATAGTCTCGAGCGGTGTTCTAATCTACATTGAGTCTAGAGCTGCGGTTACGAAGGCGCGGACCCGGTGCCAAAGCTTGTGGCATACTTACAGCAAGCAGCAGTTGGAGAGCTTGATGAAGAAGACCCACAACATGCAGGATCTGACCAAACTGAGGGTGAGATCGACGTTTCTTCACTACTACTCGAGTGGATTGATGAGCAAGGCGACAGCGATATGTTCGAGCCGATGGAATTGACGGATGATCGGCACTCGATCGACCCGTTTGTCAATGTGTCGCAAGCACTATTCGCGATCCTTCAAGCCTTTCAGGCAGCTGAAGGGCCAACTTCCAATTTTTGGGACCTCTTCACCCGGCGAGAAGGAACTTCTGGTGGTCAACAAAGTAAACCATCTCCTGCGATTGGATCAGGAGCCACAGCTCCCAGCAAGAAACGCTTGGACACACCGAGTGCTGGTGCTATCGGAGAATCCTGCGCGCTATCGCTGCTGTGCTCGAGCCAGACGCTGCTGAGTCTTGTGCCAATTTTTGCGGGGGAAAGTCCAGTGGTGTGCGTCGCGCTGCTTTCATTGATAAGTAAGCTACTGGTGCTTTGCGGTGGATCAAGAGTGCTGCTGCATCTCGTGCTTTCTCAAATGGAACACACAGCCGCATCCTGCATCGACGATAACGGGGAAAGTGGAAATTCACCGAGTGATGTCAATCAGATCCTATCGTGGCCAATCGACACCAACAACAGCGCGAAGACCGCTCACTCGGCGCTCCTTCAACCGATCCTGGCGGTTCTGCACTCATTTACGACTTGCTTCGACGAGGTTGAAGCTGCTGTCTCGGTATTGGCAATACTGACTGACCAATCAGTCGGGAAGGACGACGAATGCTCCGCCCAAGAAGTAGATCGCTTTGTCAACTGCGTCGTCGCCAGTGGAGGTCTCGTCGTGCTTGTGTCATACCTCGACGGTGTTCGTATCCCAAAAACACCGCTGCGGGCCTCATCAGGAACAGACAAGCTCGAACTGTCCACCGCGCAAGTCAAGAGTCTTGTGCTACGATTCACAAACTGGGGCCGAGAGAAGCAGCAAGCCTCCGGGAACCGAGATGGCGAAGAGCAGACGTCAATACCCGTCGGTGCAGGCGAGTCGACTTCTACGTTAAGCGAGGGCACGACAGAACCGAGCTCGTTTGGTGCGCTCTGGGCAACGCAATTGCTGGATCTTCGGTTCGATGTTCCGAGATTCGGATATTCCAACTATACCGCGTTATTGCTTGCCTCCGAGATTGGCCAGACCGACATCGCGATCGCACTGCTCAACGCGGGAGCTTCCGCCACTGCCCCGTCAGCTGCTGGTGCAACGCCGTTAATGCTAGCCGTGTTGAATCGCAATGAGGCCCTGGCGTCCGAGCTACTTCGACACGGAGCAAATGTTGATGCGATCACAACCGATGGAAGGGACCAGACGGTGTGGCTTTGCGCATTAGTATCGTCTTCAGACGCCAACGCTCTGATATCGGATACGTACGTAGCAGCCTCAGACAGCATTGACGACCCGACTGTGGACGCATTGCCACTTCTGATGGGGTTGGACACAATCCGAGGATCGCCAGTCGCGCTACATGACTTCATGCAGCAACAAATGGACGTCAACATCTCCGATGCGAACGGAAACTTCCTGCTGCACGCAGCGCTATCCAAGGCCCATGTCCGCCAAAAGTTGCGCGGGATTGACTTGTGTTTTCGCTACGATTCCCGGCTGATTAGCTCGGAGACGCTCACAGCCTTGATTACAGCACTGATCGAAGAGCACGGGGCTGACGTGCACAAAGCCAATCGCCTTGGTCAGACGCCATTGCACATGGCATTGCTGTACGGACATTCAGATACCGTGAGGCTTCTGCTGCACCATGGAGCGAACCCAAACGTGCTCGATGTGCATGGCTATCTTCCGTTGCACTACGCGAGCTGCGGGTTTTGCGTCGCGGCTGATGGAAGCGATGGAGTGGTAGTAGAACTGGTTCAGCTATTGCTAGAGGCGTCCGAGCGGTTTCCGATTTATGCGGGAGTTCACGTCGACGATCGAAAGTTCAAGACGCAGTCGGAGAAGCGTGGATTAGAGATCGAAGAGGTGCTACGCGCAGAGCTCCTGAGTATTACCCAGCCGAGCAGCATCACGACGAAGCTCGCATCTCGAGACGAAATAGTGAGTGCAGCTTCAACCATCGACGGATTCCTGCCCTGGCATATGACTTGCGGTGCATTCGCGCACTCTCCAGCAACGCTGCCGCTTGACGACGTGATGACCGAGCGCTTCACGTCCAACGGAAGTGCTCGTTGCGCCATATTAAGGTACTTCGTGGACGTTTGTGGCGTCGGCACCGCCAAGCCAGCATACAAGGGCGTGACAGCGCTCCACTTGGCTATCAAAAGCGCGTCCTCGAGTTGCAACGACGATGTCATTGAGATGCTTTTGGCTGAGTGCGTAGCGGCAGGAAAACCAAACCGACTCGACATCAACGCTGTTCACGACGCGGCCACCGTCGACTGCCTTCCTGCTCTCGCGATCGGCAGTGAGGTCACAGTCGTCGGTGTCGACCCTCCCGAGATCCATGGGTTCGTATCGTCGCGGTCAGCGACGAACCCGAGCGAGTACCATGTTCTTTTGTCGAATGGCGTGCATGTAGAGTCTGTGGATCGCCAGCGCCTCCGTTTAACAGACTCGAGCGCGGCGAGTAATACCGCATCGAAGCGTTATTATCTCTTCATCGAGAGTAGTTTCACAGCACTCCACTACGCGTTGCAAACCAGCGATGCTCTTTCTCGCCGACTGCTTGCCATTCCGGAAATCACCCAAGATGTAGATAGCATCGACATCCCGTTCTTAGCGCTGGCTTGTGCTGCACACCGGTCTGCCGACGTAATCAAGGCACTGATCGGCCCAAGCGCAAACGTGCGCGTGAAGCTGCCGCTACTCAGTTTGTCGGTCAATTTCAGAACAGGCAGCAGCTCCAGCGCCGGTTCTCACAAGAAGCACGCGGCAGCGCTGCACTACGCCGTCATGTATGAAGATGCGGCTGTCGTCCGAGAGCTTGTCGCAAGCGACTGCGTGAACGTCAACGTGCGGCGCTCGGGGGACGGCTTCACTCCGCTGCATCTTGCGTGCGAGATGAACAATGTCGAGATCATCAAGCTTCTGCTCGAGCACGACGCGGACGTTGGGCAAAAGTCGTCGGCTTCCCACCAAGACAGTGTCACTCCACTTGAGTTGTTGGTCAAGAACGGCGCCTTTACTGACGCAGCGGTGCATTCCTTGGTCCTGGACAAGTGTCACGACTTGAGGTTGCTGTTCGGAGACTTTGTCGACTTGATCGACGATTCCAAGCCTACTTCCATGCCTGATGGCAGCGCTTTCAACGAGGAGGAAAACAATGGAACAGGCGAGGCATCGTGCTTCCTGCTGAACATGGAGATACAGAGCCTCCATCTCTTTGAACGGATCCAGCAGCTGCGTGCTCAGCGACGAGCGCCAAGTGACTTGCTTGCTCGCAAGCTTGAAATTGACCTGAGCAAGCTCGACCGAGTGCTCATGTCCTTGTTTGAATTGGTCCGGAACCACGAGCACCAGAACTGCGACGCCAAGTTAGGAAGGATGGATGCCGCTCTGTTGTTCGCGAGCCTCCCTCACCCTCACGAGTGCTTCCAAAGCTTTATAACTCGGTCCGCGTGGATTGAAGCGCCTGAGGCGGAGGCACTGACAAAAATGGCTGCAATGCCCTAAATACACGAGAGGCTTTGCTTTGCGTCCTCTATCTATAGTCCCCGACTGACACTTCCTCACCGTTCGGAGAATCGCAGTGTGCCAGCACTTGGTAGCTTCAGCGGCGGCATGGACGACTCGCTGTACCGCTCCACACTGGAGATGCAGCCGTTGGCTTACGTCGCGGCAGATTGGGCTGACAGACTGGACAGCAGCCCAAGCGAGACCCCGACACTTCAGACATCGCCTCTTGCCCCTGCTGATGCCTCAGCTCTTCCCTCAGTTCGAATTGCGTCGGTGCGAGACCACTCCGGCCATGGGGACGTCAAAATCTGCATTCGACGCAAGGGAATGCGTGGGCCAGCAAGAATTCGCTACGCTCCTCCTCTCGAAAAGCTGCGATCGGATCCGCTCGCTCCTTCCGACGGCATTGGTAGAACGCATGGCAGTGCGTGTTCCATCGCAGACTTGCAGCTACAGACCGCGCAGTGCTTCCGCGCGTTGAAGGAATGGCACCAGAGCGCGACGAACGCCGTTACACGGGCACAGCTTGAGGAAATCTACTCCACACTGTGCAGTGCAGCATACGCGGCTACCACTTCAGACACCGGGTCCCCGCTTCTGGACGACCTTCCCGTGGGTCAGGAGTACTTTTCACTGCTGAGCGCGGCGGAGTCTCGACTCGCGTCAATCGAGAGCGACATCGCACGCGATCAGACCAAGCTCAAGATGGAGAAGGCGCTGCAGTCCGACTTGTTGCGGGAGCTGGCGAGTCTGGACGCCGATTTCGAGCAAGTTCGGCAAACGCACCGCCAAGTCGGCGACGAGGTAGAGAGCGAACAGGCTGCGGTTGTGCAGCTGGAGCACGAGTACGCCATGCTTCTGTCGCAGGAGAGCGACATGAAGCGCGAGTGCGCGCTCCTGAACGGACAGCTCGAGAAGCAGCAGGCGCAATTGCGGGACCTGCGGGAGCACTCGACCTTCCTCGAGTACATCTCTCACGCACCCATGAAGCGCCACATGGAGGAACGCAAGCGACAGGAGAAGCACGAGACGCTCGTTGCAGCCGCAGAGGCTGCCGAAAATGAAAATCGGGAGCTCGAGCAGGAGCTAGCGCGATTAGACAAGCAAGCAGCCGGACTGGAACTGCAGTACGCGAAGGACATCGCGACGCAGGAGTCCCGTACTGCTGAACTAGAACGCGCGATAGAGGAGCATCTTGCAATCGAGCGGAGCTACACGCGCGTGCGAGAGTGCCACACGCCAAGACCGGAGTGGAGCGACATAATCGAGCGGACGCCGGAGCTGTCAGTGCAAAAGTACGAGTGGGAGATTGCTGACGATACCGATCCACGTTTGGAGACCAAGGCGACGGCCTCAGGGGCTTCTATCCTGTGTGTCGACGATGGAGACAAGCCAGCGCTATCAGCTGCAGGGCAAACGCGTGGCCTTGTCAAGGAACTGCTGACGTGGATTGAGCGGCTGCAGAAGCACTGCGGTGTCAATCTGCATCTCAGCCGAGTGAGATTCTGGTCGCTGGGCTAATGCGCGTCTTGGAACATGGACTTACACCTTTTGTGGCCCGATACAGATCTGGCACGATGTCGAAGAAGCTCGAGTGGAGCTGAATATTCTCCACCATCAGCTGGATAGAGTGCGAAGGAGGTCAGGAAGACGCGCGGCAATTGGAGACGCGTCGGTCCAGTCCCAGTCGCCGTCCAGGACCAAGCAAGTTTACATTGTTGCGCTCGGAGTGCATGAGGAGATCCCTATGTTCCTGCGTCACCAAGGCAAAGTGAAGCAGCGCATACTCAAGAAGAGCGAAGTCGAGAACCTCGTGCGCAAGGTGTGGGCAGAGAAGCGTAAGCGCGAGTTGAGAAACCCATTCGCGCACGTGGCGCTCGAGGATGTACTGTTCGAGAAGTTGCAGCGCAAGTACGGCTTCCAGCCACTGGTGGCTGAGTGGGGATACAACCTCCTCCTGGCGCTCCAGTCGTACAGTTGGGACACGGAGGTCGAGCTGTTCCTGCTGTGTCTGACGCACGCGGTCTCGGACCGGGTGTATGTGGACCAAGAAGACATGCTCGGAGGCTGTCAGAAGCTGCTGCTCAAGCTCACCGAGTGCTACGGGATCGAGAGCTTCGTGGCCGAGCGCCGCGTGCTGCTCAAGGACGCGCTCGTTGTGCTGCGCAAGTTCTTCCCACTCAAGAACTCGAGTCAGCTCCAGGCAATCGAGAAGTCCATTATCCGCGACATACACAAGATGAAGCGCGGCGGCAACGACTCGATCCTGTACATTGAGGACATCCTGCCTCTCGGCACGCGTCACCCTCGCGGGTTCTTCGTCAAGACGATCCGCACGCAGCATTTCAAGGAGATACAAGACTTTTACTTGCTCCTGACGAGGTAGGGCGTTCGTACTCGGTCCCCTACAACGAGCAGCTTGTTGGTGTAGATAGTCTGACTGGATTTTGCCATTGCGTCGTTGCAAAGTGAGCTCGAGACTCGTGACGCGAACCAGACAGAGAAACTCACGCTCACAGAGATTCAGGAGGTGGGCGATAGATTGCGCTTGTAGACCGTGCCATCACGCCTAACTCTATGCTTCGTGCTGTGATTCGAGAGGCGCAGGCTATTCA
The DNA here is from genome assembly GCA_023338025.1 of Phytopythium oedochilum. NCBI lineage: Eukaryota > Oomycota > Peronosporomycetes > Pythiales > Pythiaceae > Phytopythium > Phytopythium oedochilum. The sequence goes on along the minus strand of JAADXX010000481.1, from coordinate 629 downwards.
GAGTGTGGATCCGCTTAGCAGCACTGCGTCCATCGCAAACGCGCTGGTTAAAGGCCTTGGACTCACAAGTCGCTCGCAGCTCGTGATGCAAGACATCGTCGAGTACCGACCACTGCTCAAGGTAAGGGATACTCGACAATCTCCTGTGCCCATTTTCGCGATGGAGACTGACGTTCATTGTGTCGTCGCCTAGAAAATGAACACGGCTTGCCTGATGAAGTTCACGCTCAACTTTGACCCGAACGCCGACATCAATTGGCGCAGACGCCGACCGGTCGAGGGAACGCAGCCGTTGCAGTCGCAGAGTATCGCCAACGCTCCATCCGAACAATGAGATTGGGTCTACGTCGCCTGAATCACCAAATGCACACACTTCACAGTCACCAACCTGGTGAAGCAACATGCAAATCGAAGTTGCCTTTGGTTATTACCAGCCACTCGAACCGGTCAGCGACAAACTAACTCTGCGTCACCGCATGGATTTACGCCCACGTGACAGTGAAGCCCGTGGCGATGCTCTGGTTCGACAGAGTGATCTCCAAGCGCTGGGTCGTCGAGTCGTACGCCGAGATGGAGCCCACCGACACGCTCGACGGCTTGCTCGTCACGCCGAGCACCACCAACTTGTT
>JAADXX010000480.1:0-22390 GCA_023338025.1 Phytopythium oedochilum | reverse complement strand
TGCTCGAAGACCCGGAACCTCAAGCTCACGACGTGTCCAGCTGGTGCACGCTGAGCGCCTTGCTCTGTTTCAACAGTCGTGGCAAGGCAAACCTCTGGGATCGAGACGGTCTTCGCCGCAAGGAGAATGCTGGAGCGACGCCATGGCCCTGGCGCGTCTCGTCGGCATGGAGTTGAGCGAGTACCCCGCAATTTTGCAGGCCGTGTGCACGCTCCTCCTCCACTATTGACAACCCACGGCCGAAGACGTCGTTCGGTGCAAGCAGGACTTGAAGGATCCAGCGGTGACAAGCACAACACTGTGGTGGAAAGACTTGCGGCAGTCTGGCAGGATAGCCACCTTTGCTCGCGGATAGCAGGCGGGCGTCCAACGTGAGCGGGGAGGACTCCAATCCGTAACCGAACCACCGGTAATCGAGATCAATCTATATCTCTGTTGGTGGGTGAGGTCGTACGACAAAGCAGACGCCATTTCCCAGGTTTGAGCGACTGCTCTGTGTTTATCATGGAGTTTGTATTGCAAAAGCCAAGCGTTGGGATCCGACAGTTGGTGGCCGCCGCAACCCGCCGCCCGGCGCCTCCGCCTCCGCAAGTCACTCGTCGATTTGCCAAGATTGAGCTACATCTACCGGCCTCGGTGGAGCACCCTCCGTCGTCGACGAATGCCAGACCTCCGGACAAGACGACTGTGGCGTGCTGGGCAGCCTGAAGCGAGCGGAGCAAGCGCGATCCAAGGGACTCCTTCGTCGACTGTGCGTATCCTGGCGAGAGGCACGCAAGAACCTAGCGTGCGCTCATCGCCCGCCACGGCGTGGACAAGCACGGACGAGTTGATGGCGCGCGCGAGCTGCTCCAAGACGGTCCTCCAGCGACAGCGCTCAAGGTGGCGTTGTGTCTCGGGCAATAGCGAGACCCCCCGACTGTGTTGGGTCGACAAGCTGGGCTTTTGTGGCGTAGCTTGTTGTACGAACTGTTTACAGTTCACTATAGTATAGCCGTCAACACGTGCACGACCGGGAGTGGAGCGCCAAGAAGATGGTCGATAGCATTATACAGTAAATTTATCTGCGATGGTTCTCGTTGAGGCGCTCGCTGACCTCATGTGCGGGGTCTTGACCGCTCGTTCGCGGACTTGGTCAGGATGCGAAACCTATAGGAGCGCCGTAGGCCCAGGAAATGTCGTTTTCGTCTCCGATTCGCTGCTTGGTTGCGCGGTGTGTGGGGAGTTGCGGCTGTGTCTTGTGACGGCGGCGGTAGCGCGAGACGCAGGCGCCGAGGAAAACCACCAGCACGAGCAGTAGGCAGACGCCGAGCCCAATGAACGTGGCGCTCTTCATGGAGAGCCGCTGCAGACGCGGGTGTTGGCTCGAGGTCGGATCTCGGAATGGCGTTGGCAGTTGGTGGTGACCAAGTCTTGGTCCTCAAGGGATTCTCGCTGTGAAAATGCATCCACAGTAATGCTCGCGTGTCGCTGTACAACAGATTTTCTAGAGTCATTTTTATTTTAAAAAAACGAATTTTCGCTAGTCGACCAACTTCCCGCGTGTCTATAGTCGCCAACTGCAACATGTAAAAAAACGGAGCAAAGATGCATCCACAATGCGCCGAACAGCAGCATGGTCTCGGCGGGCTGGATCAGTATCCATCACCTGGTTAGCGAATGTTTGATGGCTACAGTCGTACATTTTCTGTTTGCACTCCGGACACGTCGGGGCTACAACGGAACAGGAGACGGCGGGTGGAGGCTCACCTGGAGGCTGACAACAGCTTCTCCATGAGCCAGGACCCACAGCCCCTCCTCGTCCACAGGATCTTAAGGTATGCGGGATTGGAGTAACACTAAATCGCGCTTCATCATCATCATCATCACATTTTCAGTTTGCAACAGATACAGAATCTGGCGCGTGAGACTCGTGGAACAGCAATCGATTTCCACCGACAACGATCCGGGTGTGCATTGAGTCCACAGCTCGCTCGGTGACGCCGCGCTACTTGGGCAGTCCAGAGGGCGACCCGGGCCAGGGATCGGTGCCTTTGAAGCGGCTTTGGAGTTTCTGCAGCGAAGCACGCGGCTTCATGGGCTTCGACAGCGTCGGCCACCCGAGATGCTTCTTCGCCAGGTCCCGCCCGATCGCAGTCATCGTGCCGATACACTTTAGAGTTCGACAACCACGGGAATTTAGTTGTGCGGACATGGAATCAGTGGACGAAGTCATAAAATCCGAGCTGACATACCAGAGAGTACCCGTCTCGTTGTGGACAGTGAACACCACAGGAAAGCAATCCAGACACGCATCTGGAGGTAGTTCCAGCAAGCGTCAGTATGGCCATTAGAGCCACCATGTCAAGCAGGATTTTGACGGATCGACGAACTCTTTGGCCTCGAACTTTTGCCTCGTCAGCTTCTTCCACTCATTCGTGACCTTCTTCGCGTCCTTGGCGATCGAGAATGGGCCCAGCTTGACTGCGACCTCGTACTCGCTCTCTGGATCGAGAAACTGGTAGTCTTGGAACAGCTCCTACCCACAACGGACGCGACATTGTAAGCGGTCGTGCTTTGTCGCACGCGCATGCGCACCAACATCCTGGTTGGCACTCACCTGCTCTCTACTCGTGTGCTCCTCGTACTTGTTACCGGGTTCCCGCTCCCAGACATGCTTCATTGCAATGTACGGTGGTAAGGCGGCTGGGCTTGCGCGTGCCACGTACGCCTTCACATTGACGATATCTGCTTTGCCTTCGTACACGTGATCTGTGCCACGATTGCAGTGTCAGCCAACTCATCAACACTAGCAGCAAACAACACATTGACGGCGTACCCAGCTTGAGTTCCCTCGTCGCTGGGGAGTAGCTTAGGACTGAATACTCGTCTGACCCAAGCAAGAGTCGGTCGTTCAACGGGAACAGCTTGGTCAAATCTGCACTTGCGATGGCGGTGTCTGACTTGCTCTTCAAGCTGATTGTGCCAGGTAAAGCTTCCATCGCTGCCTTGAAGAGGAGCGCATAGTGCCACGACTTGCGAGCCTGCGACGACTGTCGCTCCGCGTAATAAGCCACACTTTGCGACAACGCCTCGGAATGTGTTGATACCGGCGCCGGGCTGGATTCTGCTTTTCCACTTGCGGGAGTCTCGGGGCTGGGATCAAAGGCATTCACCTCCTCCACCTCCAGTTCAGGAGATTCGTTTGCAGTCGCAAGCTCGACCTTGACGAAGCGGATCATCTTGAGCAGAACTCCGACCCAACTTGAGCCCATCAGCGCGCTGTTGACTGGCAACGGGGCGACAAGAGAGATCCCGTACGCGTCGGCTTCCAACTTGAGCTCCTCGATAAACCATGGGTCGAGGTAAGCATCGTCGGCAAAGACTCCTTTGAGCTGAACAGCACCGGACGCTGGAGACGAACTGAACAACATCGGTGTGTACTCCCTCATAAATTGATCGAGCGAGACGACTTGGCCGTGCTTGGCTGAATCCATTCAACAGACGAAAGTGCGTTAGATTCACACCTCGTGGGTAGGCGACTGGCGAGCAAAATAAACTACTCACTGCGAAGAAGCGCGCTGAGGAGTGCTGCAGCCTGTTTCGTGTACTCGCCTCGACGTTGTGGAAGGACCAACCGAGCCAAGCTGCGAAGAAACAAAGCGGATGCGATTGCTTTCTGCATAATTACACGCCGACCAGCTCAACGTCAATCAGTCGTCCGAGGCAATAAAAGTCAGCAACGCGTAGCTCACCTGTCGAGATACAGCACTGGAGACTGGAGTCGCGTCTGGTAATACAGTATACCCCAGGAGTCAAGCCTCATCCACAAAGAGAATGGCGCACGATCAACACCCAAACCAACCTCTCAAAGCAGCGTTCTCGGCGCCCGCCAAGACCTGTACGACCTCTTCCCGCGGTCGTGACAGTGTTCGAACGAGCGATAGCGCCGTTAACCCCGAGCGATCCTGCGCCAGCGGGTCGCAGCCACTGCTCAGCAGCCCTTTCACCAACTGCACCGACGGAACTCGTCAGTTCTCTATTGGAAAGACGACCGGCCGAGCCAGTCGAGCGCGTTCACCTCTGTATAACCGCTCATTGCCGCCGTGTGCAGCGGCGTCCGTCCAAACTGTTGACCAGTAGCGCGCTCGTCAGTCGAGTGACACATATGCAGCAGGAGGAACCGAGTCGTGAGCGGCACCGCACCAGGTCGCGGACGTTGGGGTCGAAGCCGGCGCGGTCGAGGAGCAGGCGCAGGAGCTTGAGCTTGACCTTCTCGGGCTTCATGGACACGTCCACCGCCACGTGCAGCAGCGTGGCGCCGCTCTCGTCGCGCAGACTGCGCAGGTCGAGCCTCCAGTGCTGCAGGTTGTCGCGCGTGGGCAGGATCCCCGTGTCGAGCCAGGCCGCGAGCACCGACGGCTTGCCGCCCTTGACCTGGTCGAACAGCGCGTGCATGACGGCGTTCGCGCTGCCCTTGGCCGTCGCGTACGCCGTCGCCTGCTTGAGCACGAGCTCCTCCTGCTCGCGGCGCGCCACGGCCTCGGCCAGCCGGGCCTTGAGCTGCGCGACCTGCAGCTGCAGCAGCTCCATCTGGCTGCGGCGCGGCGTCAGGACGGCCGCCGCCGCCACCACCGCCGGAGTGCCGTCCGCCCCGTCGATCACGTCCTGGCACGAGACCTCCATGCTGGACAGCCGCGCGTTCACCTCGTCCATGACGTCCGCGAACGAGCGCGCCATCGATCTCAATCTCGATCTCAGGTTGTTGTTGCACAAGGAATAAGGTTCAAGGAAAATGGCGTACTGTGTCAATTCACTTAGGTGCGAGTGCTGACACGGATTCTTTCCGCCAACAAGCTGGCAACAACGGAAAGGCAAGATGACGGCGGCGTTCGAGCACGCGGTGGGCGAGATCAAGGCGGCGGGCGAAGCGGGCCGCGTGGCGGTCAGCGACACGCACAAGCTGGAGCTCTACGGGCTCTTCAAGCAGGCGACCGACGGCGACTGCCGCAAGAAGCAGCCGAGTGCGCCACCTCCTGTTTCCCCTCGACGCGCGCTGCCTTTCCATGGGACTCACCGCTGCTGTTGCTGTCGCTGATGATGATGCGGGGGCCGCGCAGGCGCGTTCCAGCCGGTGGTGAGTGGACAAGAGGACAAAGTAACGTGGCTGGACGCCCTGGACTGACGTCGTTGGCTGCGCGCGGGCGGAATCGCCGACACAGGAGCGAGCGAAGTGGTTCGTCTGCGCTGCTACTACTCGCAGGGGAACGAACGCTGCGAGGAGGGACTAACGCGGCGCGAACAACAGGAATAGCTGGAATGCGCTACGAGGAACAACCAGCGCAGAAGCCAAGCGCCGATACGTGCTCATGGTCGCGGAGCTCCTCCCGAGCTTCAATTCGCCCAAAAGGTCAACTGCCGTGCCGCCTAGTGTAGAAGCGGCTGCTGGTGCGAATGGCCGACCGACGGAGCGGCCTGGTGCGCGGGTGAGGCAGTAGTGTGTGATGCTGCTGGAAGCTGGCTGGAACAACGCTGACACCAGGCTGTGTCGCTGCTCACAGACGACCCGGGTAATGCGCTCAACGCAGACGCTTTCGTACGCCATGATCGTGCTCCAGCTGCTGGGCGTCGTGTTGGGCGGTGCGCTAGTGGTCTGGATGGCCATGCGCTTCGTGTACCCGGTTGCGTATCAGCTCGCTGTCGAGCGTTTCGGCCGAGAATACTGCGACTCGACGATGCGCTCGTTCGCGCCGCTGCTGTGGTTCTCGCTCGGGTACTTGGTGGTCATCACGCTTCGGTCCCGCGTACGTGCGAGTGTGCATGCAGTCGTAGATGCACTAACAGCCAAACTCACACCTGTGCTCTACCGTGATAGATCTTCCCGTGGCGCTTGCTCTCTGGCGAGTTTGTGTGGGTTTCCCTCGGGTCGCCCACTGCTGGTCGCGGCCGTCGAGTGCGCAGACGTCGCCGTCACGGACCTGTAGAGACCGAGACGGAGAGAGCGCTCAAAAGGTTCAACATCGTGCTACGAACTCAGTCAACGTCGGAGGACGACGCATTGATGACACCGCGCTTGGAGCTCGCGCTCCCGGAGGACGCGGGCGCTTCCGTCTTCGGTGAATCCACCACCGTGATCCCGTTCACCGTTGAGCAGTCCGCCGACATGTACTACCGCAAGTTCAAGGAGCCGCTTCCGGACCCAGCAAGCCGCTTGCTTGTCGCGATCATTCCGCAGGAGCAGCACGTCTTTGACGAGTACAAAGGGGTGTTCAGGCGCCGCTTGCTACGATTCAGGTATGATACCGGAGGTGTTGGGCAATGTTGGACTGGCAAGCAGCAAGGAGAAGCGACAGCTAACAGTTGATGAGTGCCTTGGGATACCCGATGACAGGAACGACACGCCCTACTTGATCAAGCGGTTCGCCAACGCAGAGTTTGTTGAATACGTCGAGGACACGCTCCTCGACACTCAGAACCAGGTAAGTCCTTGTTTTATTGCAGACGAATACAGTGCTAAGTACTGACAATGCCGCCTGGCCTGGGTTGCAATTGCCGCAGCGCTTCTACGTCTACGTGAAGAACTTGTCGTTCCAGAACTTGGGCGTTCTTGAGGACTACTCCGTGTACAAGACGGAGGGCGAGAAGTGGTGGGCTATGCGCTCAGGATTTGTCAATGAAATGTCTCGGCTGACTGGTTGTTGCGTAGGACGGAGTTGCAACAGTCCTGCCGTGTCCACATCACCAGCTCGTCGCTCTCATTTTTCCGATCCCAGGTATGCGCACTGATGCATTGATGTGCATTGCTGGGTATCTGATGGCATGCCGTGATGTCACTGATCCGTGCATGAGCAGATCGAAGCGTTCATCTCGGATTTCTACGGGAAGAACGCCCCGCTTGCGCGACAGTACCATGTGCAGCGCCTCGCTGAGGAGTTCGGCTCCCCCGAAGGCCTCCCGCCTGTTGACGCCTAGATCGCCCGGATGCAAGGCGTCCACGACGTTTTGAAGTTGAAGGTCGGTAATAATAGGCTGCGATGCGAGCGTTGACGAATCCTGTTGTGTTGTCAGGCAGCTTGGTGTCAAAACGGCTGGCGACCTTTTGATGCAGCGGTCGATCCTATCGTCCAGTTTCTCCTGTGCTCCCAGCCTGGAAGACGATTAGCCGCCATCGACAGGAGTACGTAGGGCTCGATCGACCAAGCTGCCATGTCCAAGGTGCTCGAGCAATTGATCGCGAGAGGGAGACGCGAGCGAAAGCCCACCGAGCAGCGCGACGTGGCGTTCAGCCTGGCCGAAATCTCGACAAATGCCGACCTGCACGAGAAAATGGTGGCCAAAGGCGTTGTCAAGACGCTTCTTGTGCTGGTGACCAAGTCGAGCGACCTGGAGGCGCTGCGGCTGTCGTGTCTGTGCTTTGCTAACGTCGCGTCGTGCGCCGCGACCCGCGCGCGGATCGTCGAGGAGGGCGCACTGTCGCCTCTTGTAGACTTCCTTCGCGAGTCGGAAAACGATGCGATCGCCAAGCAGTACGTGGCCATGACGATCGGCAACCTGGCTGCCGAGCCCGAGAACCACGAGGAGATCATCAAGCTGCGCACCGTTGAGCCGCTCGTCAAGCTGCTGGACCCCGAGGTTGTGCACTCTGGCGTGTACTGCGCGTTCGCACTCGCCAACTTGTCGGTGAACAACGAGTACCGGCACTTGATCGTCGATGAGGGTGCTGTGCCGCGCCTGATCGCGCTTGCGTGCTGCAGCGAGGTGAGTGCTCAGCGTCAGTCACTCGCGTGTCTCCGTGGGATTTGCATCAGTCCAGCGAATCGCATCCTAGTCGTCAAAGAGGGCATGTTGGACCCGCTGGTGCTCATGGCGCGGTCGGACGAGCGCGACATCCAGCGTGAGGTGGCCTCGGCCTTTTGCGCGCTGTCGGCGACACCCGAGAACAAGGTCGAGATCTCTGACCGCGCGCTGCTCACCATCATCTCGATGTCGCTGTCGGGCGACGCTGCTGTCGAGGAGTTTGCGTGCAGCACGCTCGCCAACCTCGTCGAGCTGCACGAGCTGCACGACAAGCTCATCCGCGAGAATGGCCTCGCCTCGATCATGGCGCTTGCGGTCGCCCGAGACCTCAACACGCGCTCCGAAGCGTGCCGATGCCTCGCGAACCTGACGGCGAACGAAGAAGTGCAGCCGGCGCTCATGAAGGAGGGCGTGCTCCAGCCGCTTGTGACCGCGCTGCTGCTTGACCACCACGTGTGCCAGCGGTACGCATCACTGGCGCTAGCAAACCTGAGCGTGACTGCCAGCTACCAAGTGCAGATCGTAAGTCTCGGCACCATCACTCCACTCATCCAACTTGCGCAGGCATTCGACAGGGAGCTAGAGGCGCGCCGCTACGCTGTGTTGGCGATCGCCAATTTAGCAGCCATGAAGGCCAACCACCCGGCATTGCTAGAGGCTGGGTGCATTCTCTCCCTGTTCTCACTGGCGAGTACAGCCGACGCGCTGAGCCAGTATTACGTCGCGTACGCGCTCGCCAACTTTGCGTCCAACGAAAACAACCACGCGCGCATGGTCGAGGAGGGAGGGCTGCAGCCTATCATCACACTGGCATCGTCCGAGGACACGGACGTGCACCACCAAGCGATCGCCGCGATCCGCGGCTTGGCCGTGAGCGAAAGCAACAAAATCAAGATCGTGCAGGAGGGCGGCTTGGAGCCGCTCGTGCTCTTCCTCTCATCCGACGACGTGGAGATCCTGCGTGAGGTGTGCGCCGCACTGTGCAACCTGTCAGTGAGCGACGAAACCAAGTACGAGATCGCCAAGAGCGGCGCCGTGCGACCGCTCATTGCGCTCGCGCAGTCCGAAGACATGGAGGTGGCACGCCAGAGCTGTGCAACGCTCGCGAACCTCGCCGAAGTCGAGGAGAATCAGGAGAAGATCTGCCTGGACGGCGGTGTCCAGCCGCTCATTGGCATGATGCGCTCGCAGTTTGTCGAGGTGCAGCGAGAGGCTGGCCGCGCGCTTGGCAACCTCTCGGCGTTTCGCAAGAACCACGACGACATCGTGCGTCATGGCGGCCACCAACTGCTCGTGTCGTACCTGTTGTCGCCCGACATGTCGTCGCAGCGTGTAGGCACGCTCGGGATTTGCAACTTGTCGACCAACCCGGAGATGCGCGTGCTGCTCATGGAGACTGGATCGATGGAACCTCTAATGTCGCTCGCTCGCTCCGAGGACGTGGAGCTCGAGATCCAGCGGTTTGCCATCCTCGCGATCGCCAACCTGGCCACGTGCGTGGAAAACCACCGCGCGATCGTTGAGGAGGGTTCGCTGCCGTTGCTCATCTCGCTGTCGAGCGCGCCAGACGAGGAGGTGCGGCAGTACGCGGCCTTCGCGCTCGTCAAGGTCGCGCTCAACGCCGACCTTCGCAAGAAGATCACGGAGGAAGGCGGGCTCGAGCCCGTGCTCTACCTTGCACGAACGCAGGACTCGGACATTCACCAGGACGTGCTGCCGGCCATCTGCACGCTGTCGTTCGCAGACGCCAACAAGTCGGACATATGCAAGGCGGGTGGATTGCCGCCGCTTCTGTCCGCGCTGTCAAGTCCGGACGTCGGTATCCAGCGCCAGGCCGTGTGTGCAATCGCCAACCTGGCTGAGGACGTGGAGAACCAGAGCCACATCGTCAACAGCGGCGCTGTGCCACCCATCGTCGAGTCGCTTATACACGGCAGCGTTATTGTGCAGCGCGAAGCCGCTCGCGCGCTCGGTAACTTGGCCGCCAACTGCGACTTCGCAGACGTCATCTTGCGCCGCAGCGGGTGCGTGGCGGCGCTGGTCCAGCTGCTTGGGTCCGAAGTGGTCGACTGCCAACGCATGGCCGCCATGGCGCTGTGTAATCTCGGGACGAACGTCGACAACCAGCCCAAGATGGTCGCGCAGGGCGTGCTCATGCCAGTCGTGGCTCGCGTCGAGGAAGCGCTGGACCCGCGCTCGTCCGCGGACGGCGATGTCGTCCGCTACTGCCTACTGGTGCTGTCCAACCTGGCAGTCTCTCATTCGACTCACGCGCAGCTGGTGCCCTTGACGCTGCACCTGCTCGCGGGCTACGCCAAGCACCGCGACGTCAAGTGTCGGCAGTTTGCCATCTTCGCACTCGGCAACCTGTGCAGCAACCCGGCCAACGTCGAGGCCGTCGTCGCCGCTGGCTGCCTGAAGCCCATCATCTCATTCGCCTTCCCCGGGGACCCGAACGTGCAGTTCCAGGCGATTGCCGGCCTGCGCGGGCTCTCAGTCAACGCGGACATCCGCCAGCAAATCGTCCGCCTCGGGGCCCTCGAGCCGCTCATCCTGGCCGCGGCATCGGACAGCATTGAAGTGCAGCGAGAAGTCGCGGCCACGCTCAGCAACTTGTCCCTGAGCGAAGAGAACAAGATCACCATGACGCGCGGAGGGTGCCTGCCACCGTTGATCGCGCTCGCCAGTAGCCGCGACGCCTATCGAGAGCGGCACGCCGTGTGTGCGCTCGCCAACCTGGCCGAGATGATCGAGGGCCACACTCACAAGAAGATGCTCGAGGAGGGCACATTAACGCCGTTGTATGCACTGGCGACGACCGAGGACGTTGAGGTGCGGCGGCAGGTCGCGCGTTGCCTCGCGCTGTTCGCGGCCAAACCCTCGAGCCAGCTCACATTGCTGCGAAGCAACGTGCTGCGGTTTCTCTCGGCGTTCGTGCAAGACCCGGACGGCGACAAGGTGTGCCAACGGTTCGGGACGCTCGCGATTGGCAACATCGCCGTCGAGCACAAACACCACAAGGACCTGTTCGACCAGGGTGCCGTGGCGGCGCTGCTGGTCGCGGAGAAATCGACCGACCTGGAGACGCGCCGCGCGCTTGCGTTTGCGCTCAACAACCTGGCGGCCAACGAAGCAAACTCCGCCATGATCCGCAAGCTGAACGTTCTAAAGACGGTGGTGGCGTTGCTCCAGGACGAGGATGTCGACACGCACCTGCAGGCGTGCTTTGCCCTTCGCCGCATGGCCATCGAAGACCGGAACCGCACGCAAGCCGTGTCGTTCGGTGCGCTGAAGCCGCTCTTCAGGCTCGCATCATCATCTGAGAGCGTCGAAGTCCAGCGGGAGGTGTGCGCTGCGCTGCGCAACCTCTCGCTCAGCGAGGACAACAAGGTGGCGATGGTGCTTTCCGGTGCGCTGTCGCCCCTCACAACGCTCGTGCACTCAGGAGACGTTGAAGTGGCGCACCAGGCGTGTGGCATGCTCGCAAACCTTGCTGAAGTCGTCGAGAACCAGGGACGCATGGTGAAGGAGGGCATGCTGCAGCACGTCAAGTTCGTGCTGCGCTCCAAGAGCGTCGATGTGCAGCGTGAGGCTCTGCGCACGATCGGCAACATGGCTGCAGAGTACGCCTATACTGGCGAGCTGGCTGCTGCAGGCGCGCTCATCCCGCTCGCGGCCGCTCTGCAGCACTCGCCCGACCTGCTGAGCCAAAGATTCGCGGCCATGGGCGTGGCCAATCTGTCGACGAACGCGGACAACATCGCTCGTATCTCTCAGGACGGCGTGGTACCATCACTCGTGGCGCTCGCGGGTGGTCGCGGCAGTGATAATGGTGCCGTCACCGACCTGGATTCTCAGCGCTACGCTGTGTTCGCACTGACCAACGTGGCCAGCACGCACGCGACTCAAGCGCAGTTGGTCGAGTCCGGCGCGTTGCCGCTGCTTACACTTCTTCTCCACCACTCGGACGCAACCCTGCGCACCGCTGCCGCCTTTGCAATCGCCAACTTCACAGCGTTTGCGGACAACCACCCGCTTTTGCTCGACGCTGGCAAGAACGGCGAGCTGCTGGACGCGTTGCTGGAACTCGTCAAGTCGCAGGACACCAAGTGCCAGTACCGCGCCGTGTGCGCGCTTCGAGGTCTCTGTGTCAACGACATTGCGCGCCGAGAACTCGTTCGGCGCGGTGCGCTACCCGCCCTGCTCGCGCTCACACGGTCGGACAACATGGATGTACAGCACGAGGTGCTCGCGTGCCTGTGCAATCTGTCGCTGAGTGGGTGCATCGGCGCACAGCCCGAGGTGTTCGTGGCTGCGTGCGAGATGCAGTCGCTTGTAACCTTTCTGTGCTCCGCGGATGCGACGTATCGGCTCTTCGGTGCCGTCACACTCGGAAACATGGCCATGAGCACCGACCATCAAGAGCAAATGGTCAGCGCTGGAGCGGTGCAGCCACTCGTGGAGGTGGCCAACAGCGTGGACTTGGAGACCCACCGGTGCATTGCCCTCGCGCTCTGCAACCTCGCAGCTAACCCTGATCGACGACAACTTGTTGAGGAGCTTGGCGGCGTTCTTCCAATCATCCAGCTCGCGTGCTCGGAGAACGTGGAAGACCAGGCTACGGCCATCGCGGCGCTGCGAGGCATTTCGAACGGTGGAGCGGACTCTCGCCTCAGGCTTGTTGAAGCAGGGGTGCTCGAGCCGCTTGTGCTTGGCGCACGGTCGCAAAGTCCGGCACTGCAGCGTGAAGTCGCACTCACATCGTATAACCTGGCGCTGTCGGAAAACAACAAGCTCGCCATTGCCAACAAGTCGCCGCTTCTGGGCGAGCTGCTGGGGCTAATGCTCTCGGACGATGCAGTCACCGCTGCGTTCGCGAGCGCGAGCGTCGCAAACCTCGCCGAGAACGCAGACACCCACCAGAGCATCGCACGTGAGCGGGGCTTGCGCTTCCTCCTGCAGTTCTTGACCCAAGGCGACCGCAGCGCGACTGACGCCATGCGTGAGACCGTCAAGTGCGTGGCCAACTTGTCAGCAAATTACGCGATGCACGACGTGCTGCTTGCCGACGGATGCCACGAGCTGTTGGTCCACGCGACGCAGCGCGCCGACGACGCTCCTACAAGACTGTTTGGTGCTGTCGGGCTCAGCAACCTTGTGGCGAACCCGGCAAACCACTCTCGGGTGCTCCGCGAACGCGTAGTGGCGCCGCTCGTGGCTCTCGCCAGCGCTCCGCAGCATGCGGACCCTCGCAGGTTCGCTCTGCTAACGCTTGGAAGCATTTTCTCCGGGAATCATCAGCACCACCGCGCGTTCGTCGAAGATGGCGGCGTGCTCCCGCCACTGATCACGGCGCTCGGAGCCGAGAACGACATGGAGACTCGCTTCTACGCTGCGTTCACTCTCGGGAAGCTCGCGATGAATAACGCGTACCACGAGCAGATCGGTGACATGAGTGACTTTGGCGCCCCACTAATCCGCCTGGCGCTAGATGTCGAGCAGCAAACGGACTCGGAGCAGGGAGAGCAGCCAGATCGACTGCAGGAGAGCAGTGGCAACCGTCGCGCCAGCGCGCAGTGCCACGCCGTGTCGGTTCTGCGTCGGATCTCGAGCCTGGACGTGAACCGAATGGTGATGATGAGTCGCCACGCCGACTCGCTCTTGGACGCGCTGGTTTGCTGCGGTCGCCGCGAAGGCCAGAGCAGCGGTAGCAAGCCAGCGGAAGCCACCGACGCCATGACGGTCGCGCTTGAGAGCCAACGCGAGGCGCTCACGACGCTGTGCAACCTCAGCCGGTCTCACGCAAGCAAAATGGCGATCGCAGAGCGCAGCGACGTGATGGAGCTCATATTCGCTCGCTGCGCGTCTAGCGATATTGAAGTCGCTCGCCACGCGTGCGGAGCTGCGGCCAACCTAGCCGAGGACGCTGCGACACACGAGCACATGGTGGACGTACACGCCGTCCGAGTGGCTCTGCGCGCCATGCGCAGTCGGCACCTGCCCGTGTATCGAGAGGCGTCTCGGCTGCTCGCCAACCTGATGACCACAAGCGAGTTCCACTCGCTGGTCACGAGCGATGACGAACCTGGCTTGCCCGCTCTCATGCGCGTCGCAAAGGTGGAGGACCACGAGTGCCAATACAACTGCGCGCTCGCGTTCCACAAGCTTTCAGGCTCGTCGAGCGTGCACGCTACTCTGCTCTCCAGTGGCGCGGTCAAGACCATCCACGCACTGTTGGCGTGTCCAGGACTGGACGTGCAGCACCAAGCGGCTGCCGCGCTCAAGAACCTGACGATCTGCAAGGAGAACAAGCCGAGGCTGGCCGACGAGGGCTCTGTGCGAGCACTGATCGCGTTGCTGCGCAGTGCCGACGAGACACTCAAGTGTATGGGTGCCGCTGGTCTCCGCAACCTGACGCTGCACCCTCCGATCAAGACGCTCGCAGTGTCCGAAGGTGTCCTGCCGCCGTTGACAAGCTGCTGCTTTGTCGACAATGCCGACGTGCAACTGCAGTGCGCCGGCGTGTTCGCCAATTTAAGCGAGAACGTGCACAACCAGCTGCGTATCGCTCACGACGACGACGCGAGCTGCATGAGCGCGCTAGTCGCGCTTGCGGACGCAGCGAGCGCGTCTAACCACGCCGAGATGGCACAGCTCGCGAGTCGCGCGCTCGCGAACCTGTCGTCCAACGCTGAGCTGCACATCGGCGTGTTCCAGGCGCGCGAACTGCGCGCGGTGTTTTCGCTCGGGATGCGGGTGGGCGAGGAGCTCTGCGGCCGAGACGCGGCCATGTGCCTGGGCAACCTGGCCGTGACAGCGCGCAACCAGCTGCACACCACGGAGCTTGGCGGACTCGTGCCGCTCGCGCGGTTGCTCTCGTGCGAGTTCTCGTCCTGCCGCCAGTACGCGGCGCGCGCGCTGTACAGGCTCAGCGCGCACTCTGAGAACCAGCACCGGATTGTCGACGCCGGAGCGCTGGTGCCGCTAGTGCGTCTGCTGCTGCTTGGCGACAGCGATGGCGCGTTCTTCCAGGACAATGATTGGGAGACGCAGCGATGCGCAGTCATGGCCGTCTGCAACCTCTCAAGCAACGCGCAGAACGAGGCCAAGATCATGAAGGCGCACGGCATGCGAGCGCTTGTGCGGCTCCTGGAGCGGCATGTCGTCGAAGCGGAGGCCACAGGCGCTACCCACCGCGCCTCCGCAAGCGCCGAGAGCGCAAAGTTCGCGTGCATGGCCATTTGCAACCTGACGGCGAACCCGGCCAACCAAGTGCACCTCGTTCACGACGGCGGGCTGAACCCACTTGTCGCGTTGGCCGGCGCAAGTGCGCGCAACTCGGAGACCGCGAGGTACGCGGGCATGGCGCTCGCGAACGCGGCGGCGCACCGGCAGAACCGCCTCGTGGTCGTCGAGCGGCGCGCGCTGCCCGTGCTGCTCTCGCTCTGCGTCTCGCCCAACCTCGAATGCCAGCGGAGCGCCGTGCTCGCCATCTACAACGTCTCGTGCGCGCAGGTGAACCAGCTGCGCATCGTGGACGCCGGCATCGAGGCCGCGCTGATCCGGCTCGCCGCCAACTCGAGCGACGGCGACTGCAGGCTGTACGCGACCATGGCGCTGTGCAACCTGGCCGCCAACTCGGAGACCCGCGCGGCAGCGGCGCGGGGCGGAGGGCTTCAGGCGCTGGTCGTGCGCTCCAAGGACGCGGACGCGGCTGTCCGACGCTACGCGTGCATCGCGCTGTGCAACCTCGCGTGCGACCCGCTGCTGCAGGTCCAGGTGCTCGTGCACGGCGGCTTGGCTCCGATCATGGCCATGACCGACGGCCGCCCGGTGGTCCACGAGGACGGCGAGACGGCGGCTGCTCCGGACGTGGAGAGTCAGCGGTTTGCCATCATGGCGCTGTCCAACTTGGCGTCGAACGAGAGCAACCACTCGCACATGCTGTCGCGCGGCGTGCTGCAAGTGGCGCTGCAGCTGTCGCAGTCGCCGGACGAGGACATACGGCAGTACGCGGCGTTCGCGCTGGCCAACTTCGCTGGCAACGCCGACGTGTGCGCCGTGCTCGGGGAGCAGGGCGGCGTCCTCCCGCTCATCACGCTGGCGCACGCGGAGGACGCCAACGCGCACACGCTCGCCATCTCGGCGCTGCGCCGGCTCTGCCAGTTCTCGGCCGCCAACCGCGGCCGCATCGTGCGCGGCGGCGGGCTGCTGCCGCTCACGATCGCGGGCCACTCGGAGGAGCTCGAGACGCAGCGCGAGGTCGCGGCCACGCTGTGCAACCTCTCCATCAGCGACGAGTACAAGGTCGAGATGGTGGCGCACGCGTCCGGCGGCGCGCTGCGCGCGCTCATCAAGCTGGCACAGTCGCCTGACCTCGAGGTCGCGCGCCAGGCGTGCGGCGCGCTCGCCAACCTGGCCGAGCACCTGGACACGCACGACACGTTTATGGCGGCGCGGTGCGGCTCGTTCCTGATCGGACTCATGCGGCACCGGAGCGAGGACGTGCACCGCGAGGCGTCCCGCACGCTGGCCAACCTGCTCTCGAGCTTCAAGCACCACACGGAGATGATCTCGGACGGGCTGCCGGGCCTCGTCGCGCTCGGCTTGTCGCTGGACGCCGAGTGCCAGTACAACGCGGCGCTGGCTCTGCGCAAGCTCTCGCCTAACTTCGCGAGCCACCGCGGACTGATCTACCAAGGCGGGCTCAAGACGCTCTTCGTGCTGCTGCGCGCCAAGGAGCTCAACACGCGCCGCCAGAGCATCCTCGCGCTGCGCGACGTCGCCGCCAACAACGAGCACAAGCTCAAGTACGTCGAGGAAGGCGCGCTGCCGGCGCTCGTCGCGTTCCTGCGCGACGCGGACGCGCCGCTGCAGGCGCCGACGGTCGCAGCGCTGCGCCACCTGTCGAGCCACGCCGAGATCAAGCCGCTGATCGTCGAGCACGGCGCGCTGCGGCCCGTGCTGCGCTGCATGAGCAACAACAACGCCAAGAACCTCGACCTGCAGTGCCAGTGCGCGGGCCTGCTGGCCAACCTGTCGGAGCACACGGGCAATCAGGTGCGGATCGTGGACGAGGGGCTGACGGCGGCGCTCGTGGCCCTCGCCATGTCGGTCGAGAGCGCCGAGATCCACCAGGACGCGAGCCGCGCTCTCGCCAACCTGTGCTCGAACGAGGAGAACCATGTGGCCGTGTTCAAGCAGGGCGCGCTCAAGTGCCTCGTCCACCTGACGGACTCAGCGGACGACGTGACGCAGCGGTACGCGGCCATGGGCCTGCGCTTCCTCTCGTCCAACCCGCAGATCCGCGTGCACATTGTGCAGGAGTCGCTGCTGCCGCCGTTCCTCAAGCTGGCGCAGAGCCCCATCCTGGACTACCAGCGCACGGCAGCGGCCGCGCTGTCGAGCTTCTCGCTGAACGAGGAGAACAAGCTCAAGCTCGTGCGCGACGGTGGGCTCGCGCAGATCCTCAAGTGCTGCCTGTACGCCGACCTCGAGGTCAAGCGCGACTGCGTCTTCGCGCTGGCCAACATCACCGACTCGCTCGAGTTCCAGCTCGACGTGGTGCGCGAGGGGGGCGTGGCGGTCGTCGTGGCGATCGGCGCGCACGACGACGCGCGCGTGCAGCGCGACTGCGCGCGCGTGCTGGCCTCGCTGTCCATCACGGACGCCATCAAGCGCGAGCTCGTGGCGCACCGGAGCGCGGACGGCAGCGGCGACAGCGCGCTGAAGACGCTCTTCCGGCTGACGCGGTCGCTCGACAGCGCGACGCAGCGGTTCGCGACGCTCGCCGTCTGCAACGTGTCGGCGTCCTCGAGCGCCGACGACAAGGTCCGCGTCGTGGAGCAGGGCGCCGTGCGGCCGCTGACGCACCTCGTGCGCTTCCCGGACGCCGAGATCCAGCGCTACGCGTCGCTGGCGCTCGCGGGGCTCGCGCTCGGCGGCCACGGGAACAACAGGCTTCGGCTGATCGAGGACGGCGCCGTGCGGCCGCTCGTCGACCTGCTGCGGTACCCGAGCGCCGACGTGCAGCTGTGCGGCTGCCTGGCGCTCAACGCGCTCGTGCTGGACACGCAGACCGTGGCCAAGGTGGCGGCCATGCAGGAGGGCGTCTTGCTGCCGCTGCTGGCGCTGCTGAGCTCCCCCGACCTCGAGTGCGTCCGCTGCGCGCTCTACTGCATCGGGTCGCTCGCCGAGAGCAAGGACGTGCTGCTCAAGCTCGTCGAGGTCGGCGCCATGGCGCACGTGATCGCGCAGTCGCGCCGCGCGGACACCGAGATCCGACGCAACTGCGGGTACGTGTTCGCGTTGCTCGTGGAGCAGCAGACGGACTTGCACGACGCCTTCCGCCACGAGGGCGGGCTCGAGGCCGCGATCGCGCTCGCCAGCGTCGAGGACGCCGAGTGCCAGGAGTACGCGACGTTCGCGCTGGCGCACCTGGCGTCCAACCGCGACCTGCAGGTGCGCCTGGTCGAGCTCGGCGCGCTGCGGCCGCTCGTCGTCATGATGACGGTGCACTCGGAGCCGCGCCACTACGCCGGGCTCGCGCTGCTCAAGCTGGCCGACAACTACGAGAACCACCTGCGCATCGCCGAGGAGGGCGGCATCCAGGCGCTGCTGCGCATCGCGCGCGCGCGCTCCACGGACGAGGAGCTGCAGTACAAGGCCTCGCTGAGCCTCGGGCAGCTCGCGAGCAACGCGACCAGGTCGCTGCCGGCCCAGGGCGGCGTGACCGGCGGCGGGCCCAACGGCGCGGCCATCGGCGCGGGCGCCGCCAAGATGGCGCAGATCTCGGACGGCATCGCCGCTCGCCGCGCAAGGGACAAGACGACGCAGTACATTGAGGCCAAGATCGCGCGCGAAAAGGGCAAGTAGAACGCGTTGACGTTGAAGCGAGGCGGCGTAATGTCACTGAATCGAGGGGATATGGGGAATAGTGACCTACCGCGCACTATTCAAACCGAGCCCTCTCTCATCAGCCGGCCTGAACTGTCCGGTGAAAAGTGTCGAGTTGGCACGTGCCTGCATCGCAGGTACTGTATCCGGATGGAAGAGTCGCATTGCGCACTCGCTTGCCGTCCTTTACGCTCTCACTTTGCGATCCGCGTCCAAGCGAGCAAGCCCCCAAGCCCTTCCGAACTATTAGTACCCCCCTACTCCGCCGCCGCCATGAGCTCCGCGCTGCACTCGAGCCTGCACCACCCGGCGCAGCGCGCATGGAGCGAGCCGCACTTCCACCCGTCGCAGCTCATGTACCCGCTGTTCGTGACGCCGCGCGCCGAGGACCGCGCGATCCGCGGGCTCGAGCCCGAGCGCCAGTGGGGCCGGCAGGCGGACGGCAGCTTCTCGACGCTTGTGGCGCACCTGCGGGCGCTGCAGGCCAAGGGCTTGACGTCCGTCATGCTCTTCGGCGTCGTGGAGCGCAAGGACGCGGTCGGGTCCATGGCCGACGCGGACGATACGCCCGTGGTCGAGTGCACCAAGGTGCTGCGCCGGCAGCTGCCGGAGCTGCTGGTCGCCTGCGACGTGTGCATGTGCGAGTACACGGACCACGGGCACTGCGGCGTGCTGCGCGACGTGGACGGCGAGCTGGCGATCGATAACGCGCCGACGGTCGACCGGCTCGCGCACATTGCGCTGGCGTACGCCAAGGCCGGCGCGCACATGGTGTGTCCGTCCGACATGATGGACGGGCGCGTCGGCGGCATCCGCCGGCTGCTGGACCAACACGCGTTCCCGCACGTGTCCATCATGGCGTACACGTCCAAGAAGGCATCCGTCATGTACGCGCCGTTCCGCGACGCGGTCGAGTCGACGTTCAAGGGCGACCGCAAGCGCTACCAGCACCCCGTGGGCAGCACGAGCCACGCCGAGCTGGCGTTCGAGCGCGACCTGCAGGAGGGCGCCGACTCGGTCATCGTCAAGCCCTCGCTCTTCTACGCCGACATTGTCGCGCGCTTCGCCGCCAAGCGGTCGCTGCCCGTTGCCTGCTACGTCGTCTCGGGCGAGTACAAGATGCTCATGGACTACGGCACGTCCACCGACTCGCTCGAGAGCGTCGTGCGCGAGGCCCACCTGAGCCTGTTGCGCGCCGGCGCCAGCATCCTCATCACGTACTACTCGCCCTACATCCTCGACCGCTGGACCAAGTGGTAGGAAGGGCCAGGGAGACCAGGACGGAGTGGAAGGGATGGAGTGTGGGGGCATAGTGACGCGGCGGCGACCGCCGTCAGGTGTTCTGCACTTTTACGCGCCACTGCCGGTCGAATACACCCCAACGCGCGGTCTGTATCTCATTGGCTATAATTCCAGTCCAGGCGCTTTAATTGGCCGCCGTCGCTGAATGACGACGAGCCGCTACAGTACTCTTCGAGGTCATGGCGGACCTGACCTGATCAAGAACCACTTGGGCTCGGAGAAGCCGCAGTATTCGCTCAACTGCCCAGGGCGATCGAGCTTTGTGTGCCGAAGCACGCGGAACCCGATCAAGCCCTTCCACAAGCTCAGATTTGGTGGCTTTGGTGGTGCGTCCGGCGACCAGACTGAGGTCGCTTGGTGACTTCATTGTATCTTCGTCGGTCCAATCCGAATGGACTGTCCTGTTGGGCACTCTGAGAGGCGACGCATTCTTCCGGAGACGCGGCGCCCAGCCTCTGGAGAGAGGCGAACTACTTGCGTGTTGTAGTGAGCGAGGAGATTGATGCGCCAGTTGGCGGCGCAGGTCGTGTCTTGCCGCCAATGTGTGGCTGAGCTACTGTGTCTCAGTCTTCGATTCGCCTTCGACCCCTTAAGCGCCTCCACGCACTGAGCGTCCCGCCTGGTGGCCCACACCGGGCGGGACGGCTCGAAAGACGAGTCAAGACGACCTTCATGGAAGCCAGCCAGTCGTCGGGAGCACGTGGAGTCCGCCCGACCGTCCACTCGGTTGGGCAAGATTGACGGCGCGTCTTCGACAGCCGCGCCCAGCTGGAGATGCCAGCAGTCGCGGAGCACCCGAAGCCCAAGACGCGCAGCTCGACAGTGACGACAACGACGCTCGCGTGGCTGTACTCTTGCTCGAGACGCGCCCGGCGGTCGACTCGCACGCGGATTTCAGAGGATTAAGACGCCTTACCCGCTTCGGCCGCGTCAGGAAGCCAGCCCAATGCTGGCGCCGTGCGTTTGCGCTTCGATCGGTGTGACTCCAGTGCAAGGATTGCCAGCAGCATCGACGATGTTGGTATTTGGGGGTGCCTCCCCCAAGAGATCTGCCACTGGCAGACTGCCAGCGGTGGGCTTCGACTCGCTGCAGTGTTATAGGCCCAAAGACCTAGATTAGCCTAGAGATAGGATATTTATCAGTGGCGAATGGACTGCGGACATTCAACTTCAATTGCCCTCGAGCAGGAAACCCTTTCGCAGTCGCCCCCAGTAGAGCAAAGATCGCATCGGCGGGCGAAGAAGGTGGCGGGAGGCTCATTCTCCAACGCGCAGTCTCCGGATCACGTGGCCAAGCAACGCCAGCGAGCACCGCCTGACCAGTCCAAGGCGCGGGGGACCAAGCGACTTTCAGTCAGAGCCTGTAGCTGCAACCCCCGCGCCGGCCAGGCGCGCTGAGCAGAGGACCAAGGCGGCGACGGACTGACATCCCAGTTCGACCAGGAGGCGGCTGAGGACCTGCTCGCGTTCCACTTCGGCCTGCTTCCTGCGCACTCGGCCCATCGGCGATAACGTCGGTGGGCAAGCGGGAGGCGCAAGGGTCAAAGCAGCGAATGGAGGTCCAAGAGCACCTCCGGGCGGCGAAGCAGGAGCCAGCGTGCGTTCGACTGTGGCGGTCGCTTCTACCCCAACGGTGCGAGGAAGCTGTAGAACTGTGCTCTGCCTATTGGTGAAGCCCGCACCAAGGAGACCTGCCGGCCTAGCTGTAGTCTAGGTAGGTGTTATAGGCCCGAACCATAGGGCGGTGACAACTGCCTCCATCAATTGGTGACTAGCCGTTCGCCGCCCGCTACGCGGGCGGTGAGGTTTCGTTGTGGTCAGTACACATGCTTTTGTTAAAATTTAAATGTATTGTAATGCGTTAATCAGTGCCAGTTTTGCATTCCTACACGAATTTTTGGTTATACACGACGTTCTTCGCTGTCACTCCTCAACGTCCAGGTTTTTGATGAGGACCACGACCTTCAGTCTCGATTTTTTTAAAAATTATACGTGAAAGCGCAACATGGGTCTGGTTGTGAAGGAAACACGGCGACGGCAGATAAAAACACACGTTCTGGACCGTCATGTACATGGTGTGGATGATACTCTTGAGTCCTTAAGGAGGTAACCGATGGCGTGCCTCCTCCCTGTTGTGCGCTATATCTTGTTAATCACTGTGTCTTTTGAACTTTTTATCAAGTTAAGGCCAAGTTCAGGTTTAACCTGGTGTCTTTTTCATCCACTTCCAGCAAAATCTCAGCCAGATCGCCTAGTGTTGTTGCTGCCTCTACAAAACGCATATTGGCAGTGAAGTGCATCTGCTTAACATGGCCACGGATCCGAAATTTTGTGGAACGCGTTGAGAACATCATCCGATGTCCCTCGTTAATAAATGGTAGAAGCTGGAAGAAGTTACCTCAGCGTACGACAACGT
>JAADXX010000048.1:0-75479 GCA_023338025.1 Phytopythium oedochilum | reverse complement strand
GGTCTCGTCGCCCGCCGACAACCCGAAGCTCAAGGTGACCATGACGGACGAGCACGCGGACCTGCGCAGCCAGCTGCTGGCCAACCTGTCGGCCGAGGAGGAGCAGGACAAGGAGGCCGCGCAGCACTACCTCAAGCCGCCCCGGCCCACGTGGTTCGTCCAGAGCCAGCACCTCGACGCGCTCCAGTGCTAGGCAGGCAGCCACTGCCTCTAGTAGGCAGGCAGGCGGCTGGGCAACGACGCCACGGCCGCGAGAAGGACGAGGTGGCGTGTATTCTTTTGATTATTTCCAGCAATGCCGCAGTGCTTTCACCACTACACGCCTGCCGATCCCCATGGGCTGCGAAACGACCGATGCCTCAAGCTGTGACGCCTGTGAGCGCCTCCTCGCGGGTCGGTCGCCCGCCCTTTGAGGAAAGATCGGCGCGAGCTGTTGGGCACATGGAAAGGTCGCCGCGACCGTCTGGCTGGCGAGCCTGACAGTCTCGATCCGGGCGTTTACTTCTCGGCACGCGGGCTAGTGGCGGCGGCGACGAGCAAGGAAGAGAGAGGACAGAGTACGACTAGGCTGTGACCAAGCTACAGGAGCAAACGAACGCGCAGCCCCCCCCCAGCTGATGCGATAGTAGAATGGGGCAGCAGGTGTCGTTCCCTAGCGGCCCCGAGAGCGGGAGTCGCCGCCGGCTGAGGCCCTTGCCGCCGAGCTACGTGCCGCTGTGCGACCTGATCAAGGCGGGCGACTCGGCGTCTGCGGCGACGGCATCCAGCAGCGACGACATCAAGGACGCCATGAGCAAGATCCTGGAGTTTGGCGCGGCCCTTTCCAATCTCCCGAAAGGTACCGAATCAGGCACTCCCCACCCTGCGGTCAATGTTTACAAGCGCAACTCTAACGCTCCTACTCGCGCCATGATGCAGCGAGCGAAGTGTTGGCGACGTTGCCAATGCGCAATGCCGAGCAGCAGTTGCAGGACCTCATGAGCTCGGTCGACACGACGGACGAGCTGTTCCGGTACATCTCGAGTTTGGTCGAGCCGGCCGAGAGTTCCAGTAGCAGTTCCATGGATGCTAGACGTAGCGATGTGGAGGATGGAACTGCTCCTGGGCTCTTCGAAGCACGCGTCGCGAGCTACGTGAAAAAGCTGCAGGTGCTGTACCAAGTGATAAAGAAGGAGAAGTACCGCCACGAGCAGAGTGTATTGGCTGCGCAGGCCAGCGCGACCTCGTTGCGGACAGTCGCGCCGCCACCTCTACCGTTGCCTACACAGAACTGTTTGACCATGGGGTGGGACTTGGTCGTCCTCCTGCTGCGCGCAACTAGGAAGGACAACCCGGACCAGTACCTCTGCGCGCTTCAAATGATCAAGGACAGCTTGCGCACCCTCAAGCCGACGACGTACGCCGACAGCTTGTACTTAGCGCCATCGGCAGCCACGGTTTTTAACCTGCTCGGCGACACTCTTGGAGAATTGGCGTCATTCCGTGAGGAGGCGCCGCCCAGCGCCACGTCCCGAGAGCCCGGCATTGGAGCGTCCACGATTGAAGCGCTCGCGGAAGTTGCCCTCGCGAGAGGTTCCTTGCCGATGCTACTGTTTGTCGTGCGCTGGCTGATGGAACAGAAGCCCAAGACTGCCGTCAACATGGACATTTCGATATTGAAACTCGCCGCACTGAAGGAGCAGCCATTTTATGGGCATTGCGAAGCGTCTGGCGAGCTGTATTGCTGTGGCCAGAACTCTTACGGCGAACTTGGCATCGGTGACGACATCGAGCGCCATCAGCTCACGAGCGTCGGGCTTTGTGGCTGGGACGACATTCGCCAGGTGGTCAGCGGCAACGAGATCCTGGCGCTTCTTACAAACGACGGAGTCGTGCTGACTTGCGGACTCAACAAGAGTGGGCAGTGCGGTCAGGGCCACTTTGACGAGCGTGTCATGCTGCTTCGGCCGGTAGCTGCTCTTCGCTCACAGAAGATCAAATTCATTGCGGCAAGCAACGGATGCGAGCACATGATCGCATTGACGGAGTCCGGATTGGCGTACTCGTGGGGGTATAACGACCGCGGTCAGCTCGGACACGAGAACCTGACGACAAAGATCCATCTACCAAAGCTCATCGAGTCGATGAAGGACAAGAAGCTAGGGTTTGCTGCCGTGAGCTATCACCATAGTGCTGTTGTCACAGACACCGGCGAGCTCTACACGTTCGGGATGAACGACTGCGGTCAGCTTGGTTTGGACCACACCCAACACCAATCGACACCCCAACTCGTGAGGGCGTTGGAAGGTCAAGAGGTTACCATGGTCAGCTGCGGACTGTATCATACCGTCATCTGCACTGCGTCAGGCGAGCTGTTCTCTTGCGGCAAGAATGACTACGGTCAACTCGGTCTCGGCCACGGCCGCCAGGTGAAGATACCGTCTCTCGTTGGTCTCTCGAACGAGATGATCAGCTACGTTGCTTGCGGCTACTACCACTCGATTGTCGTTACTTCGAGCGGCCGCACGTACTCGTTTGGGCGGAACGATTACGGACAACTCGGGGTCGGTTCCAAAATTCACCAGAATGCACCAAGTGTTGTGACGCTGACGGCGATCACGCGCATGGTGCGTGCGACGTGTGGATGCTACCATACGGTGCTTCTATCCGAGCAGGGCGGGGTGTTTGTGTTTGGAAGAAACAACAAGGGACAGCTCGGTAATCGCAGCAGCGCCGATTCGCTTCTTCCAGTGCCTCTAAAGGTTCGACCAGAAAAGAACACGCGCCGCTGTATTGATGTCGCCGCTGGGTTTTATACGACCTCATTGATCGTCGAACGCAAGCGAGAAAATGATGACGGGGAAGCCCAAGTCATGGACCAGACCATCATTGTTGCCGTCTGCGGTCGTGTTGACATTGATCGGTCCGGTGAGATCGAAGGTCTGAGCAACTTTGGCTCGATATCCACCACGGGGCTTTCGCTTTTTCACGGAAAGTGGTTCTACGAGGTGGAGGTGGTAACAAGTGGGCTCATCCAGATCGGCTGGATTGACGGTTACTTTCAAGGGAGCTCCGATCAAGGGGAGGGTGTGGGTGACCATTCTCATTCATGGTCATACGACGGCAATCGCCAACGCCGCTGGAACAGTGGTTCGTCGTCGTACGGAGAGAAGTGGAAGGCTGGAGATATCATCGGCTGCTTGCTCGACCTCACCACAAGCGAGATGATCTTCTTCCGGAATGGTATCAATCTCGGCACCGCGTTTTCGGGGTTCAAGTGCTCCGTGTCCGACAAGCGATCGGGTCTCATGCCTGGTATCAGCCTCGAGCGCGGTGAGATCATCCGCGTCAATTTGGGCCATCAACCATTTGCCTACCCGCCGACGATTGTGCATGATTTCGACAGCGTGTCACGCGCAGTGATGAGCCCAGCTTCTTCTGCGCTAGTCAAGTCAATCGAGAGTGTCGCGAGTGGTGACAGCGGCTCGCACCCGCCTCGTTTACAGGGTTCCGCAACGGTCGTGGTGAAGCAAAAGCTGTTTGTCATCGGGGGCGTGATTGCTGATAGCAGCGACAGCGCATTGGACGCTGAGCCCACCACGCACGTTTGGGTGTATCACATTGACCAGAAGCGTTGGGAGCGCTGGAGTGACTTCCCGATTCCTATCCAAAACCACCAGGCTGTTGCGATCGATGATGGCCATATCCTGGTTATTGGTGGCGAAAACAAGAGCGCCACTTCAAGACACATGGACCTGTACAAGTGCGCGACCGCAAAGGGTGTCGATGGTTCCCTGCCTGCTTGGAGCCTCATTCAAGGCGCACTTGGCGCGGCAACCTCAATGCCAACACCTCGCGCGCATCACGTAGCCGCGACTATTCGAGTCCGTCTGGACTCTGTAGTATTCATGTTTGGCGGAAAGTCTGCAGAGAACGAAGTGCTCGGCGACGTTTGGTACTTGTCCGTCGAGGACTATTCGTGGTCGCGACTTCCAAGCTCCATCGCTCTGGACCCTGGTCCACGTGTCGGATGCTCCGTGGCAGTCATTGGCGAGTGTGTTTATCTGTTTGGAGGGCAAGACAAGGATGACAAGCTTCGAGCCGATTTGTGGCGTTACAACACGTTCGATCGACAGTGGCACATGTGTCACGAGGACAACATATTCGTCCAAAAAGAATCCCTCGTCGACGCACCCTCCGAGCGCAGCTCTCGAGAAGAGTTCAACCCACACATGCCAGATCCACGCGCTCATTATAGTATCTGCTCCGACCTCGGCAACATCTGGGTGCTTGGCGGATTGGACAAGTCGGGCCAACACCTGCGTGACCTGTGGTGTTATTCCACTACTTCTCAGAAGTGGCTTTCCGTCGAGACGAGTTGGATGGAAGGAATGAAAGGATCCGCGTCGGCAGCCTTGTTTGTCGAAACTGGGGCTGTAATTGGTTTGGCTAGCACCTCCCACTGCTGTCAAGAGGCGGCTGAGAGCGGTGCGATGTACTTGTTTGGTGGGGATCTTGTGATCAACGGAGCAGCGGTGACGACGAACGAAGTGTACTCCATTTGCCCGGTGGATACTATCCGCTCCTACAGTATTGACGCAGCTAAGACAGTGACGACGACAGGGAAGTCGGCGCATATTCTGAGTATTCTGCGGTCCAACAGCATCGACGAACGCCGTCAACAGAGCTGTGCGCACGAAGCACATGACTCAGCCATCTGCCTCCTGGCTCATCTCGACAGACTCGCAGGGAATGACGCACTTGCCGACGACACTGAGTCTATCCAGTTGTCTCGGTGCACACATCGAGGGTTGTGCGTCGATCCGAAGGAGTCAACGTTTGACGCGTTGTTGAAGCTGCTTCGCCTGATCTCCACTCCGTTCCTGGCTGCAAATGTTGCTGAGAGTGAGTCCACAGCGTTCTTTACCCAAGTGTTGTTTCCACTTTTGGCAACGCTTCGGTTGCTCAAGCTGAACTTCTTTGAGGTACGATGCGGTATCATGCAAATCGATTCACCCGAATGGAATAACTGACGTTTGTATGCGTGATAATGTGCAGTTGATTCGCAGTGGGATCGGTGCATCCACGATTGGCTTGGATTCATCGGCAGAGTCAGGGCTGTTGGTCTCCATTCGTGATCTGCTGTTTGAGATTGTCCAGGACAGGCAGATGCCGGCACTATCGACGGAAGCACAGTGGTTTTATCATGCGGTGAAGCAAGAGGCGTCTGCTGTGATCTACCACGGCTTCTCGGTGCTGTTCCCGTCACTGCTTGACCGACTCCAGATTATGAACAAGCTGCTGAACGACGCATCACTGCCCACGGGCAAAAAGTTGCTCCCGATGCTTGTTCCATGCTTTGCTTCGGCAAAGATGCTGTTCCAGCTAATGAACGACACAGAGCAGCTCTTCTCAACATCCGAAGTGTCTGCCACGACAACAAGCACCGTGATCACATTTATGGGTACCCTAATGGACTCTCTGTGGCACAAGTCAAAGCTTTTGATTGAAGGAGTAGCCTCCAACGAGGTGACTTCCCTGTCTTCAAGAAAGAAGGAGTTAGAAGCGATTGAGCAGACCGACGAGTTCAAGTGCTTGAATGTGATTCTTCGTGCCGCGCTGTTCTGGTGTTCATGTGCAACCAAGCACGGATGGACAATTGTGGAAGGGGCTTGCTTGAAGCTCGTCGAGTATATCCTGGAACTTTTGACGAAGGCATCGACCGTTCCTCGGCACGAGATTCTCTTTTGCGCGCAACACAGTCTTCCAGGAAGGCTTTTACCGTTCCTTTTGCTCAGCGCGTTCTCACTGCCGGCTGTGCGCGGATCCATGGCAGTCCTCTTGACGAACTTTTGGCCATCACTGGAAGAATTGATCACGAAAATTCATCCCGTCTTGACAGAGCTGACTGATCACAGCACGAGACCACTTTCCAACCGCGACCACGAACAGTCAGATGACGATCGTCCTAGTGCTGACAGTCTGAACGATAGCACTGGTGCCACTGTGACGAACGAACTCAGAGTCGCTCTGTCGCTTGAAGCGGGGACGCCGCTAACTTACGGAGACATCCTTCGACGGTTCTGGCTCTGCATCACTGAATCTGCAGACTACCAGTCATGGAAAGTCAAGGACTTGCCCAGCGGTTTCGAGCTTCGTCGAGTCACGATCCCGAGCAAGCTAGTGAAACTGTTCGGGACGGAGACAATGTTGGTCAAGTATCAACGTGAGAGCCCAGAGACAAGTGTGGCCCCGAAGTACGACGGCGTGGCAGTTTGCTTCTTGCCAAGTCTCACCGTCTTGTCGCAGCATATTAGCCCCGAAGGCTCAAGTGGAATTGATGCGTCGATCGTGCAAGTGTCCGAGACAGTTGCATCGATGGGGACGACGTTGAGTCGAGATGCGACAGTGGATGAGTGCAATGTGTGGCTCCAAGACGTGCAGAACATCCTGGTGTGGGTTGGTAGTGGATACTCTGCTGCACTCGTCGCTGGTGATGAGTTCTCCTCCAGCACAGAAATCGATTCACGGTGGCACAGCTCTCCTTTGTTCAAGGGCGGATTAGAGGAGTCTGCCGAAGACCCAGACGCAGGCAAGTGCGAGCGCAATAACACGCTCATTCAGGAGATCATCGACAACGTAGGGACGGGCAAGAAGCTTCTCGATAGAGTGCGAAATGCACTGGATCCGGGATCTCGACCAGCGAATGGCAATCCGCAACTTCGCGCGACGCGACTGAAACGACAAGATAGTGTCGAGGCCACGCTTGAGAAAAGTGGCGGATTCGAAGCGGTCGACCGCGCTGTTCGCGTCACCTTTGCGGTGCTTTTGAAGCACAGCAACGTCTCATACAGCTCTGATCCATTGGCCAAGGATGGCTCCCCGTCAGACACCGTCATAGACGCTTGGCGAGCAGCACTGACCCTCCGCCGATGGTATGTAACTCGCTGGTGCACTTACCAGTTGTATACCTGCAATTGATGCGAGAGTCTGACGAATATCGTTACCCTCGATCAGGATCGTGCGTGAACAGCAGAAACTCGCAGCAGCAGCCAGGTACATACCCGGTGTATGGCGCAGATACATACCAGCTCACCAATTAACTCTCGATTATTGCTGGAAAATACAGTGAGACGACAACACTGGAGGCTCTTCCGGGCGACGCCTATGTGAAGGAGCGACAGCAAGCTATGTACAATACGGTCTGCGAGCCAATTATCCGACGAGCACAGCTTCTATTGCAGTTGGCACCGGCATGCACAGCGTCAGTGCCTTCTACGACGCTGCCAATGAAGTTGCTGCCTGGCATTTCAGTTCCCAACAAATACGGTACGACCTACACATCTGCATGATGCTATTTACCTTATTGCCACGATCTCACCAAACTTTCGATAACAGAACTTAACGCACCGACCCAAAGCGTCAGCAAGTCCCCCACAGATTCAGTGGAGCGAGAAGAACAGCAACCGTATGCCCGGCAGTTGCAGAAGCTCATGGAAACCAAGACGGCTGAACGAATCGAAGAGGAGGACGAGCGTCTGCAAGCAGATGTGTTCGCGTTTATCCAGCAGTTGCCGCCGAAGGTTTCGGATCCTGGACTCGTTGAGACACAGGTGTTACCGCCTAGCCTCGAAGATGTCGTTAGGCGAACATTGACGGCACAACAACTGCAAGCTCGGCAAAGACTGAAGGGGCTGAAAACATTTCGTCGCTTGCTTGAAGGCTCTGCCAGCCTTCCAAGATCGATTTCTCGCATCATTCCGATGTTGTCCTCGACGTTCAAGCGTGTACAAGATCTCAAGGACTCGTCGGACAATGGGCTTGGGAGCTCGGCAGTTGTGAAGGTTCACTATCTGAGTGACTTGGAGTTCGCCGGTGCGCACTTGTGCGACGCTATTGCGGACGAACTCTTTGATCTAATGGAATCGCTGCTCCAGCAAGCGCTTAGAAGCCTGAATCAGATCAACCAGATCACCGAAGTTCCCGCCAGTGTCGGAGGAGCCACCTTGCCATCCGGTCTTGTCGAGCAAGCCACTCACGAGATGCTGTTAGTGTTGGAGACATTCAGCCTCCCATACCGTTCCGATGATTGGCGACGAATCCACCACACTAGTCTCGCCGCATCGCTCACCGAGTTGAGCGGGTGGAAGAGCTGGAAGCGTGCGGTGCTCTACGAATCGCCCGAAGGCTGCACGCCTGATGCTAGCAGTGGTCAGCGCTATCCAATTATCTCCGCTGGTGCGGGATCAAAGTATCCTAACATCATTTGTTCGCGCCAAATTGCGATGGGCACCGACCTTCACCATTTGACCCTCGTCCACAAACAACCCCAACTCGTGAATACTGATTCGACGGATATGCCAAGTGCGTCCTTCATCGCAGGAGGGCTCGCTGTGTTCAATCGGGCTTTGATGCGTGGACGGTGGTATTGGGAAGTTTCTGTGAAAGCTCAGGATGTCACCCCTGTGTTTGTCGGTGTCACGTCCGGAGCAGCCGATCTGAACTGCTACGACGGATCTGTTCACGAGCACTCAGCAGGTATCTTTTTGACGACCGAAGAGAGCAGGGTCTCATCACCTTTTTCTCTGTCTATGACTTCTCGAATGAGCTGGCCGCAGAATGGCACACTAGGAGTGCTACTTAACTGGGAAGAGAAGCGGGTCGAGTACTATACCGGGTCCAAGCGGGTCTGTATTGTGGCGCTGAGACAGTCAAGCTTCCCATGCGGCTGCTTCCCAACAATTGGAATCAGTAGCTCGGAAATCTTTTGGGACCTTACGGCGCCGGTTCCGCCTAAGATTTGGTGTTCCAGTGTCGAGTTTCAGTTCCCAAGCCCTGTTATCTCAGGCGCGCTGTTGGCCGTTCCGTTTGATGGTAGTGCCATTGCTTGGGATGGCAAACGCAGTTGTCATACTGCGCTGCAATTCGTCTCTGGTGGGACTGTTCATGCTGCTGGTGATGCAAGCGCTTCAAATCCTCGGTACGAAACGCTCGTCGCTAGCGAAGGTTTCTCGGGCGGAAGCTTGTTCATCGAAGTGCGCATTATTTCTGCCGGCCGGGACGGGCGGACGACGCTGGCGTTTGGCATTGTTGGTCGGGACTTCGATAACAGCAACAAGAGCTTCGTGCTCGAGGACAGTATTGGGGTGAAATGCAACAACCTGGAGGAGTCCAACGAGTGGAGTCATTTTGGGGTGCTCTTCGACTTCGAGAAGGGTAGTGTCACTATCTACGCGGACCACAGTGATCCGGTCACCTCAGTTACCAACTTGTCGAGGCTGCAGACACCGATGTTCCCTGCTGTCTCAGCGCTGTGCAATGGCTGCGTGTTCGACGTGAACTTCCACCCACAGCCCCGGCCTGAGCTCTCTTCGTCAGCTTTCCGACAAGTTGGCCCGCGCATCAACCAGCAAGTCAGCTCATGCAACGAAGTGCAGATCGGGAAGGCGCTTCAACTCGAGATCATCTCGTGTGATGGTGGAGAGTTTAGCGCGTCCCATGGCGCCAAGAACTGCCTCACTGACGATGTGTCTGTGTACAGCTCATCAAAGTCATCCAACGTGAACCTCGTCTTGCGTCACGAGGTGGATACACCGATGTGTGTGAGTTACATGACTATTCGCGGTCCTGGTCCGGAGTACTCAAGCCCCGTGCGGCGCGCAGTAGTCTTCATCACAAGCTCACCTCCTGTCCTATCGAGATACGAAGTGTTTGACGACATGAGCCCGGAAGAGTTTGCGGCGCTCCCGTTTCCCCCTAACAACGGGCAATGCATCCGTGATGAACTTTTGCCGGTCGCGTTCTTCGTGCTTGATGGTAGCTGCTCTCAGAACTCACGACAGCTCGCACACCCGGTCACAGGGCGTTACATCCTGGTGAAGTTCCTTTGTCCGTCTGCGGGGACCAATATTGACGTTGGATTTGTGGGCTTCTGTGGCATGTTCGAGCGCGAAAACGGACCAGGTTACACTGATGTTACAGCGACGATTGGATGCTCGTGCGACGAATGTAAACTGCAAGCGATTGCGCCGGGCACTGTGTTTTACAGCCCACGCAGCGGTGACGCCATCAAGCTGTGTGCTTCTTGCTACGACGACAATCGTGGCGATCTTGACGAACCGCACTACGCCCTCACTTCCCCTGATCAAGATGACATGCGAACTGATAGCAACGCCCTGGTTCTTTGCCTTCCGCGACGTGTTTGGAACGACAAAATCGAGTCTCTCGTGGACATGGCAAAGAAAGCGAAGCAAATCAAGTCGGGTCTCAGCATAGTTGACGGTAGAAGTACTATTGCGCACAGTATTCCAGACAGTTTGAATTCTGGATGTGGCTCCAACGCTGCATCCGCCACGGTTGCATATGAAGACTGCGAGCTCTTCTCTTGCGGTCAGAACAACTATGGTGAGTTGTGCCTTGGGCACTGCAATTCGACAAGCAAACTAGAGCACGTCCCGTTTTTCTCAGCCAAGAGTATTCGTGATATCTCTGGCGGCAACGAAGTGCTTGCAGTCGTAATGAACGATGGCTCGGTCTACACATGCGGGCTCAACAAGAGTGGTCAGTGCGGGAATGGCACGTTTGAGGAGCGCGTCATCATTGCTACTCCAGTTCGAGCCCTAAGTGGGATCCCTGTCACTATGGTTGCTGCTGCCAATGGCTGTGAGCACATGCTTGCAGTTACTGCAGACGGCGCCGTTTATTCTTGGGGCTACAACGACCGGGGACAGCTCGGTCTTGGCTCTACGATATCAAAGAGTCACACACCAAGACTCATCGAAAGTTTGCAAGAGAAGTACTTTATCTCCTATGCGGCGGTCAGCTACCACCATAGTGCGGTAGTCGCAAGCACTGGTGAGCTACTTACTTTCGGCATGAATGACTGCGGCCAACTTGGATTGGACCATACACAGCACCAGCATACCCCACAACTTGTGGATGCCTTGACGAGCCAAATGATGGTCAAGGTCGCTTGTGGACTGTACCATACGATTGTGACAACTACTGGAGGAGACGTTTATTCCTTTGGCAAGAACGACTACGGGCAGCTCGGGCTGGGCCACGCACGCAACGTCAAGGTGCCAAGTACAGTCAAGATATCGTTTGGCGAATCGGACGAGAAAGTTGTTGCTATCAGTTGCGGCTACTACCACACTGTGGCAATCACGGAGAAAGGGAAATTGATCACATGGGGACGGAATGACTACGGCCAGCTTGGTATCGGAAGCAAGGAGCACAAGAACACTCCACAGTACGTTCCACTTCCGCTGGCTTCAAAAATCAAGTCCACGTCGTGCGGTTGCTATCACACTCTTCTGCTTCTTTCCAACGGCCGTGTTATGGTGTTCGGACGCAACAACAAGGGGCAACTCGGTGCTAGCTCGAGAACATTACCATCAGCAGATCTTCCACTACCAATACCTTCGAACGCATTAGCGAATGATGATGTCGTTCGCGTCGCAGCTGGGTTCTACAGTTCGTACATCTTGACAGGCCGGTCCATCGGCGACAGTGAGCAAAATGCCGCAGATGACGGTGTCCAAGCAAAAGATCTACCAGAACACACCTGCATCGCAAACTCGGAAGCGCTCTTTGAGTCGCTGATGAAAGAAATCGACAGCAGATGCCGACCAGAGGAACCTGCCACGCGTGGCCCAGCAGTCAAGATTAAGCGGGAGAATGTCCGACGCAAGCTCCCGCTTTTGAAGCTGCATGCTGGTGCGTGGGCGATGATTCGTGCGCTTATGTATCAATCACTTATCGGCAGGAACAGACAGTCAAAGGCGTCCCCATCAATCTGCGCTAGTTCCGTGAACCCAGTGCTCCGCTTTTTCGTCGTCTACCTTGTTGAAGCATTGACGCATTCACAGTCAGAGGCAGGGACTGCCGGTTTGCCTACTGAGCGTTATGTATCCTTGAAGGACGTGTGCATTGGACTGCTCAAGGACTTCGGCTCTTCATCAACTATGGTGGGACAGCGACGAGCGGTTGATGCGCACATTGTCGCCGTCACGGATGGTTCGTCTTCGCACCTGTTCCGGAATCAGCTGCTGTGGGTTCTGCTCAACTGCGGCTCGACAAACGCCGATGTTGGCGCCATTATCGGTTCAAATCAAGACGTCACATCGATGGTTGTCGCAGGCATGAACTCCCCGGACTTGACGACCGCAACAATATGTATACGCTTGGCGATGTTTGTGTTCCCGTTGCACTCTGTATCCAGCATCAACAAGCTTCATCGCAGCCTTCAGCCTGGCGAACAGGGAGCTGGAGACATCCTCACCGCTTTACTGATCCTGGTCGGACTTCCTCTAATCTTGCGTCCACGACTGTGCTCACATGAGCTTGGTCTGGAAGCATCAAGCACAGTACTCTGCCAGTCAGCGAAGTGCGGGAAGGGCATTTGCTTTGAGAAAGAGCTTGGGGTAGGATGCATGCTGCAGTCGACGATGGAGAAAGCTCATATTGCGGAAGTCAAATCGGCTGAGGCAGTTGGACTGTTACGGTACATGACGCTATTCCCGACGTGGAGAGTCGCCGTAAACGCTTCGCTTCGTCGCGGATTCACAAAGACTCAAGAGCTCGGAGAGATGCTGGACGCGATTTACACGTACTACTCAAGTGCCGCGTGTTCTAACGTGGATTGCCACTTCAAGGTAGAAAGCTCCGTCTATACCGAGACGACAGCGGATACGAATGAAGTGCATGATGAGAACTGGACCGATGAAGCAGGCGCATTGCGAAAGCCGGAGACAACCAGTTCCCCGGAAGTCGAAGAGGTTTCTGCCGTGGATCGCGGATCGAACAAGAGTCCTCAAGATCTAATCAACGCACGTGACAAGGAGGCGTTAAGGCTGTGGCAAGCTGCAAAACATGGACTCGACAACCTGGCCGTCGTGATGGCGGCTGTTACGATTGTCGGGGGACATGTCGAGGGACTCCGGGAATACGCTACCGTCAGCATGGAGGAGGATGAGAGTACCGGGCAGACCGCATCTGGCACTCTTATTGCTATCAAGAGAGGCAGCCGCGGCGAACTTGTGGGCGATACGGTCAACCTCAATCGGCGCAATGATGCCACGAGCACAGGTGTATTCATCAACGGTGGGGCCTCGACAGTCCGCACAGTCTCAATCAAGAAACTGCAAGCTACCGAGAGGATTCCAGCAATGGTCGACATGTTTGACGGTATCGATGATATCATTATGACCTTATCGACTCTGATTCTACCTGCCAACACCGACGAATCCACTTTTCACTGCGACCTCGAACAACCACAGAATACTTACGTCCATGAAATCCTGCGAGGTCGGCTGACCGGCTATAAGAAGCAGATCCAGTGGCGATCGACGAAGGCGCTCGCAATACTACTTAAGCAAATGCCATCATTGAGCTCGACGTTAGCGAATGTGGACGCGCAATTGGTTTCAAACGTGGCTCAGTTGCTAGCTTCAGAAGACGCACTAGCATTATCGAAGGCAACTGACAATGCCGACACCTCCATGACGATTCGGTGCCTGCAGAACCGGTGGCTATGCCTGAAGAAGCGCCAGATGTTCTTGGAAGCCGAAGAAGCAATCGACGTTACCCTCGACCAACAAGAGGCTCCCATTCGCGACGAAGTCGTGCGCCGGCTCGGAGAGGAGAACGCTCTGAGCTGGGGTATTGATGCTCTCCAGTCGCCACGTCGCACTGTCCAACCTGCCAACACGGCGCCGTTTTTGGGGCCAGACACAGCGCGTAACGGGAAGAAGAAGCTGGGTGTTGGCTCGGAGCTTCCGTTCGGTACGTGGGGTGTGCTCAATCCGTTGCCTCCGTTGAACGAGAACGAGAACGACTCGGCTATATCAGCCTCGGCTGCGAACGCTGCGGGAGTCAGCTACACGCCGTTCCTACTTTCCACGCCGATTGTACGCGTTGGCCGTGCTGCTGACTCGTGCGATTTGATTATTAACGATCGCAGTGTGAGTGGGCGGCACTTCCACCTTCGGCGCCTTCGACGTGAAGGAGACACCGGGGAGGAAGTGTTCGAGCTGCAAGACTTCAGCAAAAACGGCACGATCGTCAACGGCATCCGGGTTCACGGGACAAGTGTTCGAATTACACCCGGCTCGCGCGTCTCTCTAATTCTGTCCCGTGGAGGACTGGTCACGTACGAATTTCAAGTTCGGGCTGCGGTCGGTGGAACTACCGGTGCGACTGCCCAGAGCACCATTGCGCTCGGAGTTCATGGTGGTGGGCGTCTAGCCCCTCCTCCAATTATTACTGGCTCCAGTGGAGCGCTTCCCGATGGTCATATTCCGGTTCCAGGGCAGGAGTATCAGCAGCCGCAGATGACGCCGCAAAGCCTAGTGGTTCCGCGCAGCCCAGCAGAAATTCAGAACCGTGGAAGTGCCACTCGTTCACTCGTAACACCGCCGGAAAGCCGAATGCAAGGTGTGCGTAGCCGCTTGGGAGCCACGCAGGGACTGACTCTGATTACTTCGATTGCAGAGAGCGAAGTGCCACGTGCACTTATATCGCCCAACCCTGCAGTTGACTCGCCGCGTGTTGGTGGCTTTAACTCGCCACGATCTTCGGTGCTTCAGCTACCTGGCACACCGATTGCCGGGACCCCACCGGCAAGTATGTGCCGTAATATGATCCCTCCTGGACTACTGTCACCGGCAAGTTTCCAGCAACGAAGTGAAACGTTTGGTGAAGCTGTTATTCCAGGAATTGGTGGAGTTTATCACGAGGCAGGTGCGGGTGGAGATGCGCTTCGCATCGCTCTTGGGCGAGATAGCGTTTTGAATCGCGGAGAACCTGGTCAGCCCGGTCAGCCTCCTCGTCTCGTGGATGAGCTTGCCAAAACTCGGGTGATGCGGGCGAGTGGCGAGACCCTGATGACCCGCCAATCAAGCTCCATGGCGGTATGGAGCGGACTTATCTCACTGATGTATTTGCTTTCGATTTTGATAGCTGACGTTTGTGGCATGTTGTGTCTTCACGCAGGGAGTTCATGGTGATGAAAGAGGTCACATCGTGACACAGTTGCTAGCCCTCGCTCAAGACGAAGGAATTGAGCTTGAAGAGATGGATTGTGAAGAAGCGTTGCGCATCGCGGACGGTAACGCTGACTTCGCCCTAACTCTAGTGCGAGAGATGGTGACGCAAGACACGGTGCGGCACGCTTGCGACCCATTTGAGTTACATAGTCCATCTAACGCATCGCTACTGTTGCCATTTTGGTGCATAGGCATATTCAGCGAGTGCCATGCGCATCGCATCAATGCTGGGTAAAAGTGATGCCGTCTGTGCTGAAGCGCTTCGTCAATGCGGAAACTCTGTTGGTGGTGCAATCCGATTGCTGCTTTCGCCCCACGGATCCGAGATCGAAAGGATTGTCACGGCACGTGCCGTGAAAGTTTCGTCTGCTCGGCGACCTTCATATTCGGACAAGTCATGGGAAAGGCTCTCGTCCGAATCCGCAGGTTTGCAGGCGGATCCACTGTTGCACTTCCAAGAGATTTCGGAAGAGAACGCGAGCTACGCATTGCTGGAATCGAGCGCTCTGTCTGCCTCGCTGCGAGGTGCTACTCGGCCCAATGCGAGCCCGCACAAGCGCAAGGGATCCAACGAGGAGGCAGAGGTGGCCAGCTCTAATCTGTCTCTCTGGGCAGACTGCAACATGAACCTTGACGACAAGATTCGACACATGAGCCTTTTTGAGGTCGAGCAGGAAGAGGACGCGATGTGGGAGCAGTTAACCTCTTCATATGCGCGCCAAGTACTATTGCAAATCGTTCGGCTTTTCGGCAACGTACGTGTTCATATTGAAGGCATTGTGTGCTCCCGATGGTGACTGACTGACCATTACCTTTGTCATCTCTAGGGTGCTAATGATCCGGAAAATCCGATCCGTGAGCTCGGCGAGCAACTCACGCTTCGTCGACTGATTGCATTTGCAGACACACTGAAGCCCACTTGGTCCGCGTCTGAAACGGATATGAGCCGCTCTGCAAGTGGTGGTCTGCAGGACTCCCATCGCCAGAAAATTCTTGCGCGTCTGTCAACTGCATTCTTCACAGACTCGACTGCGAGAACGGTCAACGGGAACCTGTCGCAGGTGTACGAGTTGGCTCGATTAACACACTCCATCGACTTTGCAGACGACCAGGCGTCACAGACAGCTACGGAACGTCTCATTTGTGCTCTTCTGAAGATGACAGCAAACGGCAACGAGTCTGCTGGTGACGCATCGCTCAAGCTCAAGCTCCTGGAAGACATCTCGTTCGATACGGTGATGCATATTGCATCGCGGACATACGTGAATGTTCCTCCAACTGCGAGTTGGGAAGCTGGTATGCAGAGAGGCGTCCGAAGTCGCGAGGTTAGCGCGCCAAAGGGGCCAATCGCTCTGTCTAGTGGCTTAGAAGCGATGGTAGTGGTCTCATACGAGCGTGTATGGAGCATACCACCCCCAGACCCGCTGATGAGCTACAGACATCGGTGGCGCAAGCGACATTCGAACGGCACTGGCGCACCTACGTCCGCGAAGCCTGGGTTTGAGAGTGGTGGTTGGGCTGCAAAGTCAGCTGCCGACCAAGCCGTGACGCTGTGGCGTCCAGTGCTTCCGCCTAGAATCAAGTCAGCGTCCACTCGGGTGTGGTTTAGTCTGGGTGATATCGTCAAGTACGGGAATGATAGTCCCAGCAGCACTGCGATTCTAGTTTGCGACGATGGAAGCGGGCTCTTGCTACCCCCTGTTGGGTACGAGCGCGTTGACGTCACAGGTAAGGGGCTACCGATCAATTCGGATGGTGACGAGATGGATCTTCGACGCAAACAGCAACGGTCGGTTTGGTGGCCGATCGCGCCGCCAGGTTACGTCGCCGTCGGATGCGTTGCAGGGAGTAAAGAAGACCCGCTCGAGCCCCCCAAACTTTCGGCGTATCGGTGTGTGCGAGAGGATCTTGTCCGACGAGTCAATAGCTTCCACTGCGTCTGGCGATCTCGAAACACAACGCCCGGTAGTTCAAGTGGCCGATTTGTGGACATTGAAGACGTGCAGGTCGCTACGAAGAACCAAGCTGACTCGGGTCAGCTTACGGGTCTCTGTGGGGATCAGCGCACTCTAGGGATGGATGATATTGTAGTAGAGACGTCATTGTGGTCGATTGACGCCGACTTCTGCGGCGCCCTCGTGCCAGTGATTACACTGAACGACCTCGAGAACAGCGAGCCGAGTGTCGCGTTCAGTCTGAATCTGTCCGACGATGACAAGGTCCTGTGCGCGCCTGTGCCGGTGCGCACAGTACTAGCGTTTGTTGAAGCGACGTTGTTCACGTACAAGCTTCTGGCTTCGGATGCTCGCTGCAAACCTTCACCGCGACTCTGCCCAGAAATGGCGTCGTCTCTGTTTGCCCTCATTCGCCATGTGTTAGCTGAACGCCTCCCAGATAGTGTCTCGCTTGCTGTTGACCTGCTTCGTGCGCTAATTTCAACTATCCAAAGCGGTGGCACGTGGAGAGACAAGGACGGACTACTTTTCTGTCGCTCCAAAATCATGGCTCTAAACCAGGACCAGGAGAGTGGAGGAGTCATGCTCTCGTCGCTGCTACAGGCGCTGGTAGAGCTGATGCTCGTGGTCGAAGAGCAGGATCGGGAGGAGCGACTGCGCGAGCTGTCGTCATGCATGCACAAGGACGGTTCCATCAGCCTCCCGTACCGGTTCCACTTTGCCAAGGAGCCATTCATCGAGATGATGGTCAGTCACTCGTCCAAGATGAACGTGACACGTCACTTCTCGGGCGAAGAGCGGAAGTTTTCGCTGGATTACCGTGGCGAAGATGGAGGGCCAAGTGACGTCAGCGCTGGTGATGAGGCCACGGCGCATGCGAGCGAGTTTTACTCGTGTCGATTCGAGCATACTCCTGAGCTCATCATGACGATGAACGACAAGGTCAAGGCCGAGGTCGTGTATTTTGAAGTGACAGTCGTGGAGTGGGGCGGCGGTGTTGGTGGTGCCGATGGAGCTGGAGGTGTGGCAGCCACAGGAGGTACAATCGGTTTGGGATTCTCCCCACCCGAGTTCCCATTGGAAGGCGCCTTGGTCGGACAGAGTTTGCTGGAAAGCGGTAGCTTGGGTACGCGCTCGTTTTCATTCAGCCCAACAAACGGCAAGGTTCAGTGCTGCGCCGACGCATCTGTCGATCGTTGGCGTTGGAACGAGCAGCAGGTCACTATGACTTCAGGTGGCGATATCATAGGGTGTGGCCTCCGGCTGGACACGCGGGAGATCTTTTTCACACGCAACGGTCAAATGCTTGGGACAGCCTTTTCGTCTATTGCATCTCCACGAAGGTTGCATCCCACGATCTCCGTCAATGCCGACTGCAAACTCCTCATCAACTTTGGCGCGAGTCTGTCAGCTGTAGTTGCTCCATCCGCGACGGGCCTAGAGGTGATATCGACTCACCGAACCAGCTTCGTCTACCGATTCCACTCGCTAGACTGCGAGAACGTCATGGGGGCGTTTGAGTGGTTTGAGCAGTTGAGTGAGGTGTTTGGCGTCATGAAGGCTCTTATGGACCCTCAGCGTTCATCATCTGCGTCGGACAACACTGCATCAATCACTGTGTCTCATGACGTTGGTGAAGGACATATCAGCGAACGAAGTGCTTCGGTTGCTGGTCTGTTGCCAGACGAGTTCTTGCTATCCGCTGACAACTTTTTATCGGACATTTCTGAGGATGTGTGCATCCGGGTTGAGAGTGCCCACCCGTACGATCTCGACTTACAAGAAGCACTCGTAAGCATCCCACTTGCGACGTCCATCCGCGTCAAGCTGGATCCTCGCTGTGAGACAGCCAACTCTCATTGTCTTCAGATCCTGCAGGGTGGAGAGATGGGTGACAGCAGCAGCGGCAGTAGTAGCCCAACTGCAGGCAGCAGTGCAGGCGGTGAATCTGAAGTGCGAGCGTTCACGGGTGTGTGCGGTGCGCAGGAGGTAACTCTGGACGGTGACAGTTTCGTATGGCGATTCCCTGTACAGTCAAACTTCCAGTGCCGTGTTGATCGCGTGCGCAAGGGTCCGTACTTGAAGC
This sequence comes from Phytopythium oedochilum, assembly GCA_023338025.1. Lineage (NCBI taxonomy): Eukaryota > Oomycota > Peronosporomycetes > Pythiales > Pythiaceae > Phytopythium > Phytopythium oedochilum. The sequence goes on along the minus strand of JAADXX010000048.1, from coordinate 56,412 downwards.
TCGAGAACCGAGACACACGGCTCTCTCTTGTGCGTGACAAGGGATGGCAGACGGCCATTGGCGTCGCCCGTTTTGACAGTGGGGTGCATGTGTGGGAAGTGCGCATCTCGTTTGTGACTGCAAGCTCGAATATCTTCTTGGGAGTGGCCCGGAAGGATGTCCGTCTCGACTCGTACTTGGGCAAGGACAACCGCGGGTGGGGCTGGATCGGCAACCGTGCGCTCTGGCACAACGGCAGTAAACAGCGTGGTACATACGGTGAAAAGTTCAAGACCGGCGACGTTGTGCGCTTGACGCTCGATCTTCGACGCGGTACACTGTCGTACGCTCTTAACGGAAAAGACCTAGGCGTGGCATTCGGTCCTGGCGGAACCGGACCCAAGCTTGAGGGGACATTCTACCCTGGTTTCGCTCTCTACAACCAGCGTGACTCAATCGACTTGATCGGAGGTCACCGTGTCGAGGACGGTGGTGGTCTGGGCAACCTAGAAGGCGACGACGATGGCACTTTGATGCGCTCTGGCAGTGGAGGGCTCGTGACCGGCGAAGACATGTACTACAGCGAAGAGGAAGACGATGAAATGATTGGCGGCGCGAGTAGCGGCGACATGAGTATCCCCAACTTCCGCATGGAGCTCGCCATCGTACTAAGTCAGATGGGATTCCCCATGGAGTGGTGTGTGTACGCGCTCAAAAACTGCGACGACGACGCTGAGCAGGCGGCAGACTTCATCCTCGCCAACATGCACAACATGGAGGCACTGGTTCGGGAAGAAGCCGAGACGTTCGCTCGACGGGCACGTCAGAGGCAGTTGCTGAGCGAGCACGCGGCATTGTCGGCAGCTGCGTCAGCGGCACTGTCTGCCTCGGACACTCTGCCGCCGCCACCGCCGATCTCAATTGGAGCTTTGAGTGAGACGCGCGCTGAAGCATATACAACTGATCCGATCGCCGCTGATGATTCCTCAGATGCGGTACGTTTGGCTCCAACAGATACCAGCAGCGATCCCATCGCAGCGTCGTCCCAGGTGACTCCGCAGGCGGTTGACAAGTGGGGCATCGCGTTCACGGCTGTTCCCGAGTTCTCTACCACTGGCAGGCGGCTGTTAGCGACAAAGTATCGCTCCAAGCTCGAGCGGTTGCACGCTTCTCAAGCTGTGTTTACACACGAGCACGACTGCGCGATCGTAGCGGTGGTCAACGAGGTGTGTGAGGCTCGCGCCGAGGCCCTGCTCAGCTGCGACCCTTTGCGCATGACGCCTGAAGAGTTTACACCAAGCGACGAGCACTTGCGGCGCTTCCCGTGCTTGCATGGTGTGCCCCTCGAGCATCTGCAGAAGCGCTTCCTTATCCTGCGCAACTTTAACTGCCGCCTACAGAACTCGCTCGCGTTCATTGACTTTTCGGTCTGTGATCGTGAGGAGGAAGATGGTTACAGCGCCGACGATCAAGGCGCTCGTCAGTCTGCGTGTCGGTCGCTCTTGGCACGTGGAGTGCGTGCGCTGCGTGGTGTAGTATTCCAGCATGTGAAGCTTGCGTGGTGGCTCACGGTGCTCAAGGACCAGCAGGCTCCTGCGGCTGCACGCCCGGAAATTGAGATTGACCGCGGGCGTGCTCGAGACGCAACCGAAGCTACAGGTGGACGAGACTCTGTGTATGCGCAGGTGATGGACCAGCTGCATGCACTGCAGCCATCGTTGTTGCGAGGCGCGGACCGCGCATTCAAGTGCCAGTTTGTCGGCGAATTCGGCGATGACTTTGGTGGGCTGTACCGCGAGTGCCTGGCTCACATGAGCGCTGAGCTGCAGGCGCGCGACGTGCTTCTTCCAGTACTGCGGCCGTGTCCGAACGCTGTCAACGCTGTGGGCGAAAACCGCGAACTCTTTGTGCCCAATGAGCACTTGCTGTCGACGCCTCGGTGCGTTGCGATGGCCGAGTTCCTCGGGAAGCTCATGGGCATCGCTGTACGCACTAAAACACCGCTAGACCTGAACCTGCCGGCTGTCTTCTGGAAGTTGCTGGTTAACCAGCGAGTGCACCGCGACGATATCGAATCGATTCACCAGGGCTGCTTTCAGGTAAGACAGTGCTGCTTCTTGTGTTTGCCTGTATATTCACTAAGCAATGACTTACGTTTCATTGTTCTCCTGAAGGTGGTCGACACGATCCGAGACGTCGACAGGCATGGTATCACCGCCAGCATGTTTGACGAAATCGTTGACGCGACGTTTACGGTGCTCTCGAGCTCTCGCGAGCGCGTCGAGCTGCTTCCTGGAGGAGCGTCCGTGCAGGTGACATGGGACGACAAGGACAGCTACGCGAGCGGCGTTGAGAGCTACCGCCTTGGCGAGTTTGCGCCAGTGTGTGCAGCCGTGCTTCGCGGACTTGCGACCATCTTGCCGGCGCCGACGCTGCCGCTTTTCACATGGCATGAGTTGCGCACGCTCGTGTGCGGCAAGCCAACCGTCGACGTCGATCTGCTGCGTCGACGCACCATCTACGGAGATGGCTGCCAGGCTACCGACCCGCACATTGCGTACTTTTGGGACGTGTTGGGCGAGTTCACAGACGAGCAAAAGTCGTCCTTCCTGCGTTTTGTCTGGTACGTGGATACCTTTTTGTCCTCAGCATCGCTTGGGGCTAACAATGAGCTACTTCTCGTGTGTGTAGGGGTCGCTCGAGACTGCCAACGCATGCAGCCGACTTCACGCAAGACTTCAAGATCGCCGGGCTTCCCAAGGCTGCAGGACGCGCCGACATGTACCTCCCTATCGCTCACACTTGTACGTGTAGTAGACGCTGGGGTGTGTTGACACAAGTGGAGCTTCGCGACACTAACAGACAATGGTGTTGTCTCTTGCAGGCTTCTTCTCGATCGATCTGCCGCCTTACACGTCGCGCGAGGTGATGCGGGACAAGCTTCTGTACGCCATCACGAACTGCCAGTCGATCGACGCGGACAACACGACGGTTGCCCAGCGCGCGGGCCAGGGACTCAACTGGACGAACGCTGCTGCGACGACGACAGCCACGGCTACCGCTGCCATCTCGAGCGTCATGGCAGGCATGGCTAGCGCTCTCGCCGCCAGCATCGACGGCTAGATACCATCTCCTCTACCGACTCGAGGCAAGCGCGAGCTGCATGTGTTGTATATTGCTCATACACATATCGATTCTACTTCTGAATAGCGTTTGCACGAGCGTGTCGGAGCGACTTACTGCGCTTGAGCCTTCTTGGCACGTCGCCCGGTGGTAATCCGCTTGGGCACCGCGCGAGCGAACGCGCGCGGCCAGTCGCGGTGGTTGGCGAACTCGTTGAGCGCCACGAGCACCGCGTCGATGTTAAGCACATGGGTGCGCGCGCTCGAGAGGTGCTCGCGCACTGGTAACCGCGCGGTGCGAAAGCGATGGCTCGCTGCCTTCGACTCCGTTTCGCCCTGTCGTTGAAGAGGTGGCACGCTTAGTCAGTTATGATGGGAGGAAGACGGTCGGTCGGTCTACTTGGAGCTACCTTGCGGACAGTGCGGTCGGCGATCCCGCCGACGACGTAGACGCGGGACGCGTCTAGATCCTCCAGCACGTCTTCCGCGTCCGGAGACAGCATGACAAGGTCGTCCGCGCAGTAGACGCGCTCGACAGACTCGTCATGGCGCCAGATCTAGGGATCAGCCACGCAGGCAGCAGTGAGTCAAGTTGCGTCCTGCATCTAGATGGATATCCATCGTCCTTCTCGCACCTTCCAGCTCAAGAGTCCATGCTGTCGACAGAGCGCCTCGGCGACGGCCGTGCCGCAGGAAGCAACGCGGAGAGATATGAACGCATCGAGAGGGCACTGCTTGAGGTAGCCGTAGAAGCACCCGAGCTGCTTGAACACGCTCTGCCGCTCCTGTTGGGCGGGGTCGGAGGTGTCAGAGCAAGCGTCAACAGCACTCCACCGACCAAAGCACAGGCTGCGGTAGCGTACTCGCGGTGTCTGCGACTGCAGGAACGATAGGTCGACGACAACGCGCACGCCGTGGAGCATGGCGCCGTCGAGCTTTTGCTGCGGCGTCCACCCTTCACGTCAGCCGGTCCGCCAGACACTGCGACGCGACGCATACACGCACGTATTGTTCGACGCGGCGCATCTTGACGCGCTCCGTCTCCTCCCGCCGCTGCTCGCCGCTCATCTCCAGCCGCCGCCGAGCGATCTTGTGTGAGCGCTGCTTCCTAACGACGGCGCCTCGCGCGTCCTTGCTCGCGCGGCGGCTGGCGATGCGCGCCGCGCGCTTCTCCAGCCTGCGCGGTCGCCACTCTGTCTGCTCGTCCACCTCCGTACGCTTATCATCTGCGTCCTCCCATAGCGAGCAATAGAGCAGTGTCGCGGCCGCGGCTGCCGCAAGGACGAGCGCCAATAATGCAGCGCCTCCGACCCACTTGACCATGTTGCAGTTAGTAGTATAAGTCGCTTGGAGAGATACTCGAAACGTGATTGGCTGAAACTCTCGATTTAGATGAAGCTATAATTACCATTCGAGTCACCGAGTGAGCGAGTCACTGGCGGCGGGCATGGGCAGGAAGAGCGACAAGCGCGCGCGCGCGCGCGCGGCGAGCTTCCAGCTCGAGGAGCCGGCCGAGGACCCGCGCGAGCGCATGCAGGCCTTCCGCGCGCGCATGTTCGACCTCAAGCCGGACGAGTCGGCGGCGTTTGCGGCGCCGGCGAGCAGCGCGGGCGACGCCATCCCGGCAGTGCAGTGGAAGGCGTCCAAGCGGCGCAAGAAGCAGCGGCTCGCGGACGCCTCTGTGGAGGAGGAGGAGGATGTTGTGCCGGTTATCAAGGTCGCGTCGGGCGCCGGTATGAAGAAGGACAAGAAGAAGAAGAAGAAGACCGAGAGCGTGGTCAGTGAGCGCTCCAATGTGGTGCGGACGCCTGGACAGCGGCCGGCGGTTGTTGTTCACCCAGGTCAGAGCACAGCAACAACGAAGAAGAAGCAGAAGAAGAAGATCCAGAACGGTGGTCATGTGGTGGAGGACAAGGCCGCGGAGAATGGAGTCCATAGCGTCGCAAAGCCCAAGGCAGCGGCGAACGTGCCGGCCGCCAAGCCGTTTGAGGAGGACGCAGACCCGTTGGGCGACGTGATGAAGCGCGTGATGGAGAAGATGGAGGCGGAGAGATCCAAGCAAGCGAAGAAGAAGAAGACGCTGTTCGCGGCATTCACGAGCGCGCCGAGGGAAAACTCTACGGCCCCTGACAACATGACGAAGAAGCAGAAGAAGAAGGCCAAGAAGAGGAAGGCGAGCGTCGACTTACCGAGTCCCGTCGAGGCAGTGGCATCTATAGCGATCGCGTCTGGAGAATCTAACGGTGGCGATGAGACTAGTGTGAAGGCTACTGCGGAGTTACCAGCCAAGGTACAGCACGGGTCCAAGACTCCACCGACCGCGAATACGCATCAAGAGGCAACGGTGGGCGTGGCCAAGGTCGAGAATACCAGTGTCCTCGACGCGGCACGCAGCCCTGAAACTGCACTGGTAGCAACTGCTTCAGCACCGTCGGTGTTGCGTTCCCCGAAGCAGATCAAGAAGAAGATAAAGCGGAATCTCGCGAAGCAATTGAACCAGCAAAAGCTTCAGCTGGATTCTGAACTTGCCGAGCCTGTGACACCCGCGACTCGAATCCCAAATGGCAGTGCTGATATCAATACCAGCTCTATCAAGGTGGAGGTGAGTGTAGCCAATGGAGACGTCACAGCTGGCCCTACCGTGGACGAGGATGCTAAAGCATCTGTGACAAAGGGCCACGACCCACAGCCAAAGAAGCAGCAGCAGCCACAATCGAGCGCCAAGGTGCATCTAAACAACTCTCCAAAGAAGGTGAAGAAGAAGAGGACTCCTAAGGATCCTCAAGCACCTGTGCCGGAGAACTCTGCCCAGCAGCAGAAGGAGGAGCAGGATCAACCAACCAGTCGAGTATTACCAAGCAGCCCTTACAAGAAGCAAAAGACTGCTGTGACGGAGAACACTGTTCAACAGCAGAAGGAGGAGCAGGATCAACCAACCAGTCGAGTATTGCCACGCAGCCCTTACAACAAGCAAAAGACTGCTGTGTCGGATAACACTGTTCAACTGCAGAAGGAGAAGCAGGCTCAACCGACCCGTCAAGTAATCCCAAGTAGTCCCCACAAGAAGCAAAAGACTGCTGCGGCAGCTCCAGTATCGGACAGGATAGCTGCCAAGAGTCTCAAGAAGCCTGCGAAACCTGTCGGCACTCTGCCCACCCCCAAAAGTGTCCAAGCCTGTCGGTCAATCCCGAGCGCCAAACGAGAGACTGGCCCCATCTCGAACTTCAGCGACGACAGTGACAGTGATAGCGACCGCGCGCGTCCCGGTCGAGCCAAGCAGACGAACGGAACGCTCAAAGAAAGCGACTGGAGCGATGCGGAAGACCTAAGCGAGGACGATGCCGGGAGTGAACCAAACAGTGAGGACGAGGACGAGGACGAGAACGCTGTTCGTGCTGAACCTCACATCCAGCGACAGTTCTTCTCCGCCCTCATCGACGAGGCTGCGCGAGAACATTGGGAACTTCCCGAGGTCGGGCGGCTCGTGCGGCTGTTCTCGGCGCTCGGGTGGGCTCGGCAGTCGAATGAGACGGCCAAGTTCCTGCGCCACTACTGCGCTGAGCTCGTCAGCGCCGACTTCCTGGATGGTCTTGGCGTGACGATGAAGAGCAACCAACTGCTGGACATTTTCGAGCGCGGGTCGGGCAGTCCTCAGGTGTTTGTGAACAAGGTGGCGTCCGCTATCGAGAACCACTACTTATGCGCCAAGGACCCGGCGGTGGCCGCTGCGCTGGAGCGGCAAATTGAAGCGCTGGCGGATCCATCGACGCGTGGGATCTGCGAGTTCCTCTTGCCGCTGCTCGAGAGCCTGTCGACCGTGCGTGACTTTGGCGCGATCGCCAGCCACCTGTGCCGCCACTGGCAGCCTGAACGCGCGGCGTCGCTTGTGCAGCAGGTGCTGCTTATGAATGTATTTGACGACCTTGAGGGCGACCAGGACGAAGTACTGGAGTTCTTGCCGCAGCTGAAGGGGATGCTCGACTTCCCCAGCCGCATGGCGCACGAGGACGCGGACGAAGACGGGAACCTCATCGGTCTGATCGCCAGCGAGGATGAAGGGGACGACAAGCACTCGGGTGGCAGTGGAGATGAAGACGACGACGATCCGGAGGCCGCGCTTGGAGAGATTCTGTCGGACGAGGAGGACGAAGACGAGGAAGAGGACGAGTACGAGGGCGAGACGGACTCGGAAGAGGAACGCGAGGCCGCGATCCGGTATGGGCCGGACCGGCGCCAGCGTCGTCGCAGCCAGTTCATCCTGGACGAGGCTGACGAGAGCGAGGGTGAGGAGGAGGACGACGACGACGCGGACGGAGAAAGCGACGAGCACGGGTGGAAGGAGCTGGCCGGGTCGGATAGTGACGCGTAGTTCAAACGAAGCGAGGCATGCCGATAGAGAAGTATTTCATGTAAAAATGCATCCATGCACTCGTCACCCACTCGCTTGCTATCCAATGTTCGCTCACCGCACCTTGCGGCCGCGTACGTACGCCAGCGCGCGTCGATCGAGGCGCTTGGTCTTCTGGATCGACACGGCGCTCGACGGGGCCGGGTGATGGTTGTAGTCCGCTATCGAGTGGCTGCCCGACGACAGGTGCTGCTGTTGCTGCTGCTGGTGGTACGCCAAGTCGTCGTCGTCATCTCCAAACCCGACCTGAGCATAAGGCGACGTCGACAATGCAGACACACGTTAGTGGTCACTGGCGGGTGGCTGGACGTGGCAGTCGGACAAAGTAGACGCACCCATTCCTCGGTCGACGCCATGAGGTGCAGCGAGTACAGAGCAACCGCGAGTTGGACCCATTGCACGATGAGCTCCGACCCGAGGAACACCGCCAGAAGACACTGCATGCATACAACTCGCATTAGACCAGGACGCCAGACATCAGGTCAAGTGAGCACGCACCTGAGTCGCCAAGGAGAGGAAGAAGATGGGACTGAACAGATTGCTCGTCTTGAGTGCCGACAGGATGAACGACGTCAGCAGGAGCTCAGCACCTGCGCGAGAGAATCAACCAAATGGGGAGAGTCAGAGCTGAGCTGCATACCGCAACGCCAGCATACAATCCACAGTACCGTTCAGGTCCAGCAGGAAGCTGTGGTGGGAGATCCCCTCGACAAGGAAAACGAGCGGCAGGATGATGCGGAAGGTCGTCATCATGGCCGTCGGTCCGTTCGTGCAGAAGAGCTGGACGAGGAACGCGTACCAGAGGCACACAGGAGCCCATGGCGGAGCCCAAGGGAAGATGTGGTGCACGAGCGCGGGAAACCCGTACAGGAACGCGAAGCAGAAGCCGACGTGGCGGTGCGACAGCAGCGCTCGGAATGCAACGCGGTGCACACGGATGAACCACGACGCACCGTGCAGCGCCAGAAGCAGCACGACGCTCAACACAACTGCGATCACCGACTCGACGTACGAAAACGCCGTCGCCAGGCCGACCTTGAGGTTGGTTCGCTCGACGAACCGCTTCCACAGTGCAACCGCTGCGAATACTGCGGCAACAGCAGTCGTTCCAGTCCACACAGCCACAGCCTTGATCGTGGCGAGTGCACGGGCTGAAACGGTGGGCGTGTGACTGGCAATCAGCTCGCTCGGCAGCGACGCCAATGGGTCGTCCTGCTGCGCAGCGTCCGTGGGGTTGCTCCCCCCAGACGCCGGTGGCGAGCGCTTGTCCTTCTTGCTCTTGCTCGACTTTTTGCGATCGGTTTTCTCCTTCTTCTGCTTTTCTTTAATCTTGGCCACGCCCTTCTTGCTGCGTTTCGGCTCGTGCGAACTGGAAGCGTGCGTAGACGCTGCTGGGGCTAACGACTCGTCCGCGGACGTAACATCGTCGCGATAGTAGCGAGGAACCATCTCAAACTCGTCATCCGTTGACAGTTGCGCCTTCTCGACGTCGGAGCTCGAGCTGTCGTTGCTTACCACGTTGTTGCTCTCTTCTTCCTCTCGACTGACGGTGGCCACAACACTCACCGCCTCCTCCACGAGCATTGAAGCTTCCTTGCTTTCACTAGTCTCCGATGAAGACGCGGATGCCATTTCCTGCGGTGTTTTCTGGACTGGTACTTCTTCCACACGCGTCGTCTCACCTGCTTTGCTAGTCTCTTCGCTAGCGTCAACGGCACTTTTTGCTGTTGCTTTGCTGGTAGCCACTTCCGTTGGCGTTTTCGCATTGGGTTCCTTCTTCGTCGGCTTTCGCTGCTTACTGTTCGAGGCCACCACGGTGGCAAACGATGTCGCCACAGGCTCCGAGCTGATGGTAGACGCACTAGCCAGCTTGATCGCTTCACTACTGACCGGCGGTGGTTGTCCTTCAGCTGTATCAATAATTGAAGCTGAAGACGTCGTAGTGTCCGATTGCTTCGCTTCCTTGGTGTCTCTCTGGCGACGGCGTCGCGCTTTTGCTTCGAGCTTGACCTCCTCAGTGGAGGCTTTCACAGTCTCCTGGGTCGGGTTTAGCGTCGCGTTGGGGGAACTCGAACTCGTACCGCCGGCGTCACTGCCTTCGGCACTTGCATTGTCGACATCCTTCGCGCTGCTCTTTTGCTTCTCGCGAAACACTTGGCGTCGCGACACAGTGGCTGGCGTAGTATCGGCCGTGGGTACTGATGTTGATGCCGACACGGTAGCACCCTTGTCAACTGTGCCGCGCGCAACCGTCTTCTTGGCTAGTTGTTTCTTTCCACCGGCTTTGGCTTCGCTGATAGGGTCTTTGCGCTTACTTTTGGCTCCATCGCGTGCACTGGTCGCCTTTGCTGGAGGAAGCTCACTTGCGTCAGCTGTACCAGAGCGAAGCACGGTGTCGGTGCTGCTATCCGGCACCTGTGCCTTCTGCCGTGGATCAGTGACCGACACAGCAGAGGCAGCAGCGCCAACAACTACAGCATACGACGACGACGACTTGGGAGTTGCGCCACTTGCATGATGGCGTCGGCGGCCTTTACTTGTCGACAAACTCTCCGCCCACTGCATCTCACCACTCGTCGCGGCGACATCCAACGACGAGCTGCCTTGGAAGGGCGAGGGGGACACCGCCGACGATGACTTCTCGGCCAAAGTATGAACGCGAAGCGGCGAGCTGGCAGTGTTGCTCGCGAGCGGCAATGGTGATCCGCCGCGAATCTCTAGACTCGTCTCCGGCCGCTTTCTGTCTCGAGAGGGTTGGTACGAGCCTCGACCAGTCTTGGGCTTGGCTTGGACTTCAATGCGCCTGGCCGACGATGTATCCTGCCACGGCGATCGCGTGGGTGACGAGTCGCTGAGAATATCACTCGAGGACGCCACGCCATCCATTATGACAGACTGAGTGTTGAGCTCCGCAAGGTCTCGGTTTGCCACGCCGTCATGAGCCAGCGACTCCTCTTGTCGGCGCTGAGGGGGCGTGACAGCAAACGCGTCCGGCGAGAAACCCAAGTGCGAGAGATGGGAGCCGATGCGGCCGCTGGAACCTTCCAACGGCCTCGCATTTGCGCCGCTAAACGCGCCGATTGAACCGCCGACGCTGGCATTCTTGAATGGGTCAAACGGAGGCGCGGAGGCGTCCATCTGTGAATCGAAGTGGGGCCCCCGTCCGCCAGATATGCCACCGACAGCCTCTCTCTCCGTCGCAAGCTGCGAGAGAGGACTGTTCTTGCGACCCAGACCAGGCGGGCTGAGCCCAGGAGGCGTCGCCAACATCTTCTTCCTCGGCTGGCTTGGGCTGGCTGTGTGCGACGGCCAGTTGCGGATCGAGGCGCTCCCGAAGAAGGACTCTTCCGACGAATGGCCAAGGAACGACGGCGCAGCGGAAAGACCCGACGAGGCGCTCGAGCTCTCGCCAGAGTACAGCAGTCCGGACGTCGTGACGACTCTGCCCATGTCGAAGGAGCTTGACGACGTTCGCATGGGTCGTCCTTGATCAGCATTGGGGTCTTGGTCGTGCATGAGTCTGCCGATCGACTGCGACGTCCCGCTGTAGTTGCGGGGCCGAGCGAACGGCAGCCCGAGTGCCGCGTCCTGCCCGCGGTCGAACGTGCGCGACGACGGGGAGCGCGCCGATCCAGGAAACCCAAAGCCGCTCCTGCTCACCGCGTTGTCTCCGAGTCCAGACTCTGCGCGGTCTCTGAGCTCCAGCAAGCTGGGTCCGCGTCCAGGCTCGTGGATCTCTCCCCCAAGGTCCGACAGCAAGTAGTTCGCTTGACGCGGCGAGTCGGTCGACGACGCGCGCGTGGAGCGGAAGGGCGGGTGCTCCAGCACGGAGGGACGCAGCAGCGACGGCGCCGCGAACTCCTGCACCGCGGGCGAGGAGCTGCCGCTACTCACGCTGGGGCCAAAGAAGGAGGAGGCCGCGACCGCGGATGGCGTCCCGATCTGGCCGAAGCCTGAGGACGTCGGTGTGGCGAAGCGGCTGGTAATACAGCACACCGACGGCGGTCAGCGCTCAGTTACACTAACGGTCGTCGAAGCAAGGACACAGCAGGGGGAAGGGCGTACGTACGAGGGCTTTGGCGGCGAGTCGTCGGCGATGCCGTTGGGCAAAAAGTAGGCCATGGCCCCATCGTCGTCCAGGTCGCCCGCGTCCATCGCTAGCGGACGCGCTCGCGCTCAGAGCTCGGCGGTAGGCGGAGGGAGCGGGCGGCGGGACGCTCGCGGCGCTGGCGGCGGGCTGGAGGGCGAGGACGAGGACGAGGCGCGGACGCGGCGCCAGGGGACTCGGCGCCGCGCGTCTTGTCGTTCGTTTGGCTCGCTCGCTTGGTGTTTGTGGGCTGGCCGGCCGGCGCTTCGTATAGAGCACAAAGCGGTTATATCGAATACCAGCTGTTGATTTACAAATACTACAATGTGAGATCTTCTAAAATATGAATATTTCGATTCTAGCATGCATCGACGTGGGCATTTCCGTTGAAGTGGGCTGTCTGAGACTTTGTCGACGGTCAAGTTGACCGGCTAAACGGCAACGCGTGCGTTCGTGAAGGCCAATGCGGTTCGAGAGCGCTCGTGGTCGCATTGAAGCTGTTTGTTTCGTTTTCTGCTTTTGTATAAGTTCCTGGTGCTCTGTGACCCGAGGCGGGTGCGGCAGCCCCGGGCACGGACACACCCGAACGCCGAATCAAAATGACAACCCAGCAATGCCGGCCAGCGCGACGCGATACAAATACATAATCAAGGTTCCAAGGAGCAAGAGGCTTCGCTTCACTCGCCGATCCACGCACGGGACATCCCCGCCACAGGAACCGCCTCGACGGCTAGAAGGAGCCAAGGCGCACGGCAAAAGTCCTTCGGCACCATGCCTCGGGGGCGAACTCATGCTCAAGGAGCAGTTGCCTAGGCCGCTCGAGGACGCTGAGGTGTGGGGCTGATCGGATGCAGGCACAGCAGCGTCAGAACGCAGCGTATCAAGCCCCACCGATCGAGCTTCGAGCTGGAACGTACCACACGAGGTACTCTTCCTGCTCATCACTCGAGCTGCCTTCTTCGTCAATGTTCATCGTCGTGATCGAGGTCTCCAGCTCAGCAATCTCTTCTTCCACTGCATTTGCGAGCACGTCCCCAACGTCTGCGTGAGATCCTGCCTACCCACGCCGACGCAAACAAAACGAACCTGGGATGACAGGTCGAAAGCCGGCGGTGTGTGACGTAGATCTCATCTGGCGGCGAAGGCGGTTCTGGTCGGTCTCCGAGCACTCATTGAACTTGTGCGAGTTGGTCAACGCCGAATCGGTCTCCGATTCCAGCGACACCTCGGTTCGGCACAGCGGGCACGACGTGTGGTTCCATAACCACTTGTCGACGCAGCAGGCGCTGTGAAGCCACACTGTTAGAACGCATTGGCCGCGATCGCAACCATGCCAGAGACGACAAGAACCTACTGGAAGAAGTGTTGGCACGGCAACGTCACAATGTGGTCGCCGATGCCGTAGCGGATCTGGCAAATCGTGCACTGCTTGTCCGTTTCGTTCACCGTCCCAAGCGCAATCGGTAGCTGGTAGCGGATCTCGACCGAAAGTCCCCTGGAAACGCACCACGTAGGTCAGACGCAGCTCGCAGATGGCCGGTGTAGCCGCAACGTCAGCGAGATGACTTACTTTTCTTCGTACAGCGGACTGAAGCACTCCAGCTCCGGGCTGCTGCTCAGCGTGCAGCCCTGCAACATCAGTTGGCGTAGGTATTCTTCGCTCGACACTTTGTTCTCGCACGAGTTGCGGTCGTTCTTGTCGTCAAATGTGAAGGAGCGGTCCAGCGAAGACAGCTCCTCGTCGCTGCTGCTACTGCGATGCACGAATACACAACGACACGTGAGAAGAGATGCTTGGCCAAACCGCAAAACAGCAAACAACACCTATGATATACCTTGAGCTCGAGCTCGAGCTCATCATCGACCAGTCGCTGCTCTTGGACACCTTTGCGAACTGCCACTCGCTGCCCTTCGACTCGAGCGCGTCGTATCCTTCGATAGCGCGCTTCCGAGCGTTGTTGTACTCCATGTGGCGTTGTCGAATGCAGTCCTGCAGGACAGCGCGAGCGCAGTCCACGACCGGATCCGAGCGACCGGGTAAACCGAACGACGACAGCGAGGAGGTCGACGACGTCGAGGAGCTGGTCGACACGGTTGACGCCACAGACGCTGGCATCGCCGCTCCGACGCCCGACTTGAAGAACGCGTCACCGGACGAGAACAGCGACTCGGAAAACCGCGACCGATCACTGGGACTGGCGCTTTTATGGCTCGCCTTCACTTGAGCGGTCGCGGCTGAGCTCGCGCTGGTGTCAAACTCGGGCATCGAAGGGCGATCGGATCGTGAGCCATAGATGCTGGGACGCGAACTCGACAATGGGCCGGTCGCTCTAGCGGCCTTCTTCTCCTTTCTCGTCCCCTTCCGCTTGCTCGTCGGCGCGGCTGACCACGAAATGCCCGAGTGTGACGTCAGATCCGAAGAACCAAAGGTTGGGGGCTTCTTGACTGCAGCGGATCTCGAGCTGACGGTGCTTCTCGACGATGCAATCGCCGCTTTCTTCTTGCCGTGTGCCGACCCGCGGCGTGTCGGAGATCGGGGCGAAAAGGAGGAGAAGAACTTGGGCGAACTCGACGAAGATGCGGTGGCTGACGCGGTTGAAGCCAGCATGGGAGCCCACAAGTCTCGAAAAGTCCCCGCAGGTGCTGCTGGTTCTTCTCTCGCTTGACCCGAGGCCGCCGCGCGGGTGGCACGCTTCTGCCAGCGCATCCTCTCGGACGGGGACGCAGCGTGGGTCACGCTACTACAACTAATGCTATGATTAATACTACTAATGGTTTTGCTGCCGGCGCCGCCGGACGGAAGGAACTCGCCATGGCCGTAAAGATGCGCCGCCGCCGCCGCCGCCGCCGCGCCCCCGCCACTCGCGGCTACGCCAGTGCCTGCGGCTTGGCTCGACGGGGACGCAGCGGGCTTGGGGACGCCGTCTGACGACGACGAGATGCTGCCGCTCTTGCCATGCGACCAGCGCCACCACGACCCTTCAAACGTCTTCCCCTTCGACGCGCGCAAGCCATCACTGCTCTTCGCGTCCATATATCCCGGGGCGTGTGTGTCTGCGGAGCGATCGGCGCGGTTAGTACGTACGCATCCTGCGCCTCCCGTATAAGAACACAGCGGACGACCTCTTATCCCGATACCGCCGTCGAGTCGAAAGGGAGGGCTTACGCGATGATGACTGTGTGGGAAACAACAAGTATAGCCCCCATGTCGGCCGTTAGATAAGACGGGGGGAATGGGTCGGTGGGGGGAGGGAGGAGAGGGAACGGCAGGGACCCAACACTTCCTCCATACATACACTGAGCGGTCCGCATACGTACATGATAGAGCTGCTGGGTGCGACTGGAGCATCGAGTGATCGTCCGGGGGCGGTGGCGGGTGGGTAACAAGACGCCGGCGGACGCGCTCGGGTCGACGGGAAAGGGGCGGCGGCGCTGTCGGGGTTGCTCGTCGCGCCGGCGCTGGACCAGTCCGTCCGTCGTGCCGAACTGGCGGGTCGGGACTGTCGCTGACTCGCGTTCACTATGCCTCGCAGGAGAACGGCTTCCCCTGGGCCTTTTGGCTTGTGCTCGTGGGAGGAGGAGGAGGGGGCGAGCAACAAGAAAAGAAGAAAGGAAAAGCCTTTTTTAGGGGAAACAAATCACGGGCCGACCCTTCTTCTTACAGAGACCAAGAGTAAACGCGAGACCCGGCCCGGGCTGCGATGGAACTTTAGCATACAAACATCGAGAGGGAACGAGGAGGCAGCCATGACCGTTGGCCCTTCCACTCGAGCCAAAGGCGGTGGCGCCATTGCTCGCCATGGATCGCGCCGCCCAGCAGCGGGGCGGCGGAAAGGGGCGGGCGCCTGAGTTCTCCTCGGCCAATGGACGGAAGGCATCGACCGGCCCGGTCACGCCGGACTCGGGTCGGCCCGCGCAGCGCAGCCGCTGGCGTGCCCTTCTTCAATGATCCTCGCGTCATCATGGGGTGGGTGCCGCCTCGATGTGGCCACGATGGTGTCTCACATGCAATTCGCGATACGTTGCGGGGTCTGTACGTGAAGTAGTAGTAGTTCGTAGTAGTAGTTGTGTATCCCTCCGCGGCGCAGCGGCTTTCGCCTTTGCCGCCGCGCGCCGCAGTCCAGGATAAAGCCGGCCTCGCTCCTAACGCCCAAGAGAGTCCCCCCTTTGCCGCTCACGCCACCTTGGCCAGCTCCCACGGCTGCCACAGGTTCTCGCCGCTGCTCGTCTTGCGGCGCGAGCGCGGCGGGGACGCGTGCGCGACGCCCGTGATGTCGATCTCGTCCTCCGTGTCGAACTTGCCCTCTTCGTCCGACGACGCAATGCCGTACTGGCGCAGCTCGTCCCCGTGCACAAACACCGGCTCCGTCCCCATGCCCGCGCTCGACGTCGAGCTCTCCGAGATGAAGCTGTCGAACATGACCTTCTGCTTGGGCTCGCCGCCGCGCGGCCGGTTGGCGGCGGCCGGCGGCCGCGCAGTCGGCAGCGGAGGAGCGCGCGCGCGAGAGTTCCGCACCGACTTGTCGCGGTCGTCCGACCGCGCTGCCGACCAGTCGCTGCTGCTGTGGCTGTAGTCCTGCGGCGGCTTGTCCGGGTACATGTGGAACTGGCCCGAGGCCGAGCTGCTAGAGACCGACGGCGCCGACGCCTTCGCCTGCTGCTCCTTGCGCAGCCGCTCTTCCTCCGCCAGCGACCGCGCCGAGAACTTGCTCGTGTCGGCCGCCGCGTCCGTGTTCTTGTGCCCGGTCTTCTTCATGTTGGAAGGACGCTCCGGCAAGTAGTCGTTGAACACGTCGTAGGCCGCGTCGTTCATCGCGTTCGTGCGCGGGTCCAGGGCCGGCGGCGGGTGCGCCGGGCGGCCCGGAGCGCGGCCAATCGACTCGCGCCTCGGCATGCTGCCGCGCTGCGACTGGCTCATGCGCTGCGACTGGTCAAGGCTCTGTCGTCGCTGCAACTGGCTGTCGCCCATCATGCTCCCGCGCTGCGACTGGGTCATCCGCTGCGACTGCAACGTCGTCGAGGCCGAGGCCGGGATCCAGCTGTTGCGGCGCGCGAGCCCCGACGCGCGCTCGCCGTTGTTGGCGAACGTCGAGATGACCATCGACTCGCGGATAAAGTCCATGTCCGAGCCCGAGAGCGGCGTCGCCGTGTCGACCAAGAAGTTGCGCACCACGTCGAACGCGTAGCCGCCGCACGTGGGGCACTTGGGCGAGTCCGAGAACGTCCAGGACGCCAGCAGGTTCACGAACGCGCGCAGCGCCTTGACGCGGTAGTTGACGACCGGCGCCGTGCGCGACACGAGCAGGTGCTTCTTCGGGAACGCGAACAGCTTGAGCGCGTGCAGGTAGTGCTCGCAGCCGGGGCACGTGTCCGGCGCCGTCGACAGAAACTTGACCAGCTTGTCGCGCAGCGCCAGGAACTCAGAGTACCGCCGGTGCACCTCCCACGTCTGCCCGTTGGCCGTGAAGCGACCCGCGAGTCGGTACACCGTCGCCCCCTGGTACGTGCTCGCCGACAGCAGCCACACGCGCAGCTGCCGGTCCTTGTCCGTCGCCATGTTCGCCTGGCCCATGCTCATGCGCGGCAGGTGGTCCAACGACTCGCGCATCTTGCCACAATCCGCTGCGCGGCGCTCGGCCCTTGAGCTTCCTGCCTCCCTTCCCCACAGATGGCCAGCCACTCCAGGCGTTCGAATTCCCCAATGGAGAGTCGGTTTGTATGTGGCCTCACGAACGAACGCGCGCGGTGGGGTTCTTTTCCAGGCATGCTCGTTTCTCCCTCTTGGGCTACCGGGGAGTCAAAATGGACGACCCACCTCTGCACATCTCCGTACATTTTTGTAATTATGTGTACTCACATATAACGTAAGGCATTGAATGATATTTGAGAAATGACCTAATTAAGTGAATTGGTCCTAAAGTCTTGGCAAAGGAAACTACAGTGTATTGATATACGGTGCGGCCAAATTTTCGTCCTCTGGCGTAGATTGAAGAACCACTTCAGGAGTGAATGTTCCATCATTCGTCTGACCTTCAAAGAGAGTGCCACGTCTCTCTGAATCCGCGCCACGTAGATGGCATGCACACCTGGATGGTCCTGGATGGTCCTGGATGACGCCACGATGCTGCCCAAGATCCTTCACGAAATCCCGAGTCCTGTGGCGGACGTTCAACCCCCGACCAACCGTTTCAGCGACAACAGTACTAGAAGACCTGAAACCTCCATCGTAGTCGGCGTCCGCTCGATTCTATCGAGTCGATGGTGGTCACGGTATGAGCCTTGACAGCCGCGGACTTTTCGTCCGCTGCGCATTGCCGCTGCCAACTGCTGAAAGCCGTGTCGAGCGCATCCGCCGACGATGCGGCGCGTTCTCTGTGTCCGACAGCGCTCTTAGTCTGCCTCTCCGTTTCGCGGCGCTGACGCAGTCGGCCTCATTGCCAAACGCGCAGCGATCTCATCGTCGCCCTTTATCTCCGCTCTCAACGCCTCGTCTTTCACTTCAAGACGGATTTCGCCGTCTCCAGCCCCTGTTCTTTGAAAGTCACCGTCTCCGTCCTTCTTTCTCAGGTGCGATCTTTCGCTCGCATACTGTGCTTATACTCCATTGCTCTTTGTGCATTATCTCGACGTATGCCAAGACGAACGACCTGTCGGTGAAAACACCACGCTCCCCTTGTCCGCGACGCGAGATCGCCGGCTCGAGGATGCGTGTGGCGCGCTCGCTCTGCCTGGCGCTCGGCTCGAAGTTTAGCGTCGCCACCAACACCTCCTTGGCGCCAGCTCCAGCGAAACGTTCTGCCTGGGCGAGGCCGCGTTCGATCACCCCAACGTGCTGACACAACCAACGTGTGGGCTACCCGAGTCGATCGGGCTCGTGGCGATGTCGAGCGCATTGTCCATCAGTTGAGTGAGGAGGCAGTGTCACGACGGAGGCGGTCGTGACACGTGGAGGAACCGCTGGATTCGTCAGCCGCCGTGGAGGTGGGAGAAGATGGAGCTCCCGTCGTATATCGATGCGAGTTGCGAGTCGAATGGATCGCATCATTGGACAAGACGAAACTCACCTTCCGCTGAACGACCTGGCTACCTTGTCCTGTCTACTAGAGGGGTGGGGGGGCGGACCATGTGTGCTCACTGCCTTTTTGTCCAATCCCGTGCTCGACAAAACTTATACTCTCCCTTTTCGTCCAATCTCCGTGCTCGAAAGCCTCGGACTTCGTTCAGCCTCTTATCCTGAAACCACCTCGCGTCTGAACTTGCGTGCGTCCGGCACCTTGTCGGCGACATGGCGACCGCTTGGGGTCCTTGCTCTTCGCCGCCTGCTCTTGGTTTCGCTATGTCCTGCTCCGTCTGTCAGCGTCAGTCAGCAGCGTCCGGTTGTGTCGATCGGCCCGCTTCTATTGTCGCGCGCCGCCTGTTTTCCGCCCTCGATCCGTCGCGAGGATGACGATAGGAGCCGGACGCGCCGGCCTCCTCCCCCATTATCCCTCGAGCCATACAGAAGGCGGGGCCACTCGCGCATCTGCCTGCTCCAGCGCACATACTCCCGCGCGTCGAACAAGTAGAAGGCTGCGGAGGGGCGGAACAAGAGTCTGTCTGCATCATGAACAATAAGCCCATGGACCGGTTCAGCTACTCGCGCAACGGCGTGCAGGGCCGCGTGGACAAGAACTGCCTCGTGCGGCTGACGATCCCGTCCGTGGACACGACGAGCGGCAAGCACGTGCAGTACCGCGTGCGCATGGTGAACCTGCAGACGCGGCAGGTCTGGGAGGTCTCGCGGCGCTTCTCCGAGTTCTTCCAGCTGCGCGGCGAGCTGGTCGCGTACCTGGCGGCCGCCGACAAAAAGTGCCCTGGGTGCGTCAACTACGAGAAGGTGCTGCTGCAGTTCGATTTCCCGCGCAAGCACGTCTTCACGAGCGACTCGCCCGTGGTCGTCAAGTACCGCCGCAACGCGCTCACGGCCTTCGTCGCGCTGCTCGCGTCGCACACGTTCACGTCCTCGCCAAAGTGCCCCACGTGCAGCGGCTTCGCCTTCACGGGCGTGCGCGACTTCCTGACCGAGGGACTCGTCGTCATGGACGGCCAGGCGCTGACCTCGCCCGTCGCGGGCGACGACAAGCAGGCCGTCGCGCGAGACACCATCCGCGAGACCATGAACGTCAAGGACTTCACCGACTACCACCCCGTCGCGAGTCTGCGCCAGGTCAACAGCGACGGCAAGTTCAAGACCGAGGTGCGGATCAAGTCGCACAGCCCCAAGGCGTCGACGCGGCACCACCACCACCACCAGAAGGGTCAGGCTGCCAAGGCGGGGACGGTCAAGCACTCAACCGCCAAGAGCGACTCCAAGACCAAGCAGCAGCCTGTTGCCAGCTCGCCGCCGCCGGCCAAGGCGCGGGAAAGCTTGTCGTCCACCGGGTCTAGTGGCAGCGACCCGTCGTCGCCTGGCTCGTTGCCGCCGCCGTCGCCGCAACAGGTCGCGACCAAGACGTCGGCCAAGTCGCTGGCGTACAGCGAGGAGGAGAAGGAGGAGGAGGACGAGGGCTTCTCGTCGTTCACCGTGCCGCAGTCGACGGTGGACAAGCGCGAGAAGAAGGTGGAGGCGGACGCCACGGCAGCCAAGCCCGCCAAGAAGCGCTTCCACTTTACCAGCAGCCCTCGCGAGTCGATGGATCGCGAGAGCACCATCAACTTTGACGATGAGGACGACGAGGAAGGCCAAGACCAAGACGAAGACATCAACCTGGACTTCATGAAGTCCGTGTCGGTCGCCAAGGCCTAGTCGCTGGAGAGACCCACGATGCGCGGGCCGTTCGTTCGCCATGGCACACACAACCCCCGACTCGGTAGTGGAGCCGCGATTCATATTAGATACATCTGTCCATGCACTGTGATCGGACACTCGCTCGAACTTCAGTATCACCACCATCGAGCATGGTCTGTAATAAAAGTCTAAAGAGCCGATGCATGCAACAAGGTTGAGAGAGAGAGTAGATGAGAGCAGCGAGTTGGCTTGCGAGTCCCAAGGAACGCAACGCCGTCTCTCGTGGGTCTCACAGCCGCTCGTCGTCGTCAAAATCGGACTCGTTGATCTTGTCGATGGCCGCGCGGATAAGGTTGTTGTCCTTCGGGTGGAAGTACAGCGCCGTCGTGAAGTAGCGCAGCGCGTCCTCGCGCCGGCCGAGCCGCTTGGCCACGCGTCCCATCATGAAGTGCACGGACGACTCGCGCGGCGCAAAGGTGCGCACCACACGCAACTCCGCGAGCGCCTTTGTCACAAACGATCGCAGACAGCAAGGGACCGGTATTAGTCCACGAGTCGCGAGTAGTGCGGTGACACCGAGGCATACAGAGCAGGCGCACCTCCTCAAAACGCTGCTGGGTAATGAGCACATTGGCGCGTTGGAACCGAGCCTGCGGGTTGAGCGGCTGCAGCTCGCCGGCGATCGCCAGCGCCGCCAGCGCGTCGTCGAAGCGATGCATCGCGTGCAGCACCATGCCGAGGAAGCAGTGCAAGAGCGAGCTGCGCGGGTTGATCTCAAGCGCGCGCTGGAAGTGGTACTCGGCGAACTCGAACTTCTCCTGCCGGTAATAGATCGTCCCGAGGCCGTACCAGGCGTTGTAGTGGCGCGCGTCGGTGCGGATGGCGTGCCGGTAGCAGTTGATGGCCTTGTCAAAGTCTTCGTTCGCCACGTACTCGTGGCCCGCGAGTGTGTACGCGTACGTGTACGTTGGGTCGAGCTGGATGGCCTGCGTGGCAATACGAGGTGAATAAACACTGGAAAGCAGCCAGCAAGACAACACACACACAGCAACGACTGGCGTACTCGCTGGATGAACGTGAGCGCCGTGTCGTGCTCCTTTTGGAGGCTGAAGCAGTTGCCGGCGACACACCAGGCCTCTCGAGAAAGCCGGTCGAAGTCCGTGAGCTGCTGCGCCAAATAGGACAGCTCGACCTCTTTCTTCAAATGCCACAGCGCTGTAGAGTACAGGTCCAGGCCTTCCATGCGGTGAGGCTCCGCGCGAAACATTGCGCGGTACACATCATGCGCCTGAGTAGCGACGCATACGAGCATTAGACGAGGACGAAGCTGTTTCGAGCTCTCCCAGAACATGATGCAGCGCACCTGCTGGTAGTCGGCCATTTCGAAATAGGCGCGTCCAGTCTGCTGCATCACCCATCCAGACCTCCTTTGGCTGTGAGGCAGCCTTTCCAGCAGATCCAGGGCCTCTCGGCACTGGTATGCGCTGATAAGCTGATAAATAGCGCCAAACGAGCTCAGCAAGCGACGCAGCTCCTGCAGCAGCAGCAGCAGCAACACCCAATGCAGAACCAGTCAGGAGCTGAGTCGCGGATCACCTGTTCCTACTACGGAGCTACCTGCTGTCCTTGTCGTGTTCGCTCTTCGCGATCTCCAAATGCGCGTATTGACTTGTGGACTCCGTCGTTGTCGCTGAACTGTGTCACAGTGAACGCCGACTCGCCCATAGCGCTGTCATTCCCCTGTTGCTGAGCGTGGCACAGAAGCAAACCCGTACGATGAGCATCGCAACCTCATACAGGGTCACGTACGCCGTATTGCATCGCGCGCGGACCTGTGGCGAGTCGTCCGAGAACATCGAAGAGAACGACAAACGTCCGTGGCGCCACGCCTTCTCCTCGCTGTCCGCTAGCGGCCGCCTAAACGCCTTCCGTGGCTTGTTGTTCGGCGCCGCAGCGGCTGGCAGGAGTCCTCCGCCCATGCGGGGCTTCTTGACGGCCTCGTTCGAGTATCGCTCCGCGACCGGCGTCTTGAACGCCAGGTGGTACGGCGGCTTCGTCAAGCCCGGCTTGGGTCGCGTCGTCACGTTCTCGGTCAGCGGCGTCGCCAGCTCCATCAGCGACCTCGGACGCGGTGTAGAGAACGACTCATCGGACGACCCATCGTTGCCAGCCGCGTCGTTGTTGTCTGCCTCCTCCGAGCTCGCTCGCTCAGGCTCCGACTCCTTGAACGTCGACAGCACCTCCTCATTGCTGACGGGGTCTACTGGCAGCATGTAGCCTCGTCAATAGTTGCCCAACAACTCCATCGAATGGCCACGAAGAGAAGACGAGCGCACCTGCAATGAAGCACGTGCTCTCTCCAAAGAACTGGGCCGCATCGGCGTTCGCGCCGAGGTCGCACAGCGCCTCGTACGCGGACCAAAGGAACGGATCCAGCTCCAGACTGTGCGCGCACATGCGTTCAGAGCGAGTGAGCACGAGCTGGGAACCTATCGACGCTTCGCGACAACCCCCGCACCTCTTGACGAAGTACTCGATCGCCTGCTGCCGGCGGTTCGCGCGCTTGCAGATGCGGCCCATGAGGTACATCCCCGAGGCACTGAGAGGGACCTCGCGGTCGTCCGCGCTGCTCGAGAACGGTGAGAGCCCTCGGTCTCCGTCGCCGTCCAGCAGCGCGTCCTCGGCCTCCGAGAACCGTCCGAGCTCCAAGCAGCACGCGGCCAGCAAGTACCGGTTCTCGGCGCGCCGCGCACCCGCCAGCACTGCAACCGCGCGGTTGGGACGCCCTGCACGCGCGTAGCAGGTCGCCAGCAGGTAGATGTTCTCCTCCGTCGGGCTCTAACGAGCAGCAAGGAGGCGGCGCCAAGCCATCAGTAACTCCATTGGACTTTGACGGCAGCTAGCGCGACGCAAAAGGGACGTACGTGGGAGACGAGTCGCTCGGACAGGAAGCGCGCCGTGTCGTACACGCAGACGTCCAGGTACTCGCGGATCTTGGTCGTTAGCGCCGCCTCCAGCGCGCCGCCCGCCGCCGCCGCCGCCGCCGCCGCCGCCATCGCTGCTGATCAGTCGCAAAACGTCTCGAGTGGCGCTTTCGATATGAATAGGCGCCGTAACATGTTTTATGAATGTGGTTTTGAAACGCAACATAAACATGTTGCAGCACAAAACATGTTCCATCTTTCCTATTTGTATTTAGTATTAAGGTGAAAAACACATTCCATAACTTTACGCGCGACCTTCTCGCGACCTTCTGTCAACCCAAAGATTCCAATCTCGTGTGGCACACACTGTCCATTTCCCGCCCCGCGAACCGCCAACAACTTTAGAACAGTCAGACAGTCAGACAGACAGACGACCAGGCGACCGAGCGAGAGATGCAGCGGCGCCAACCGGGACGCGGCCAGCGCAAGGTGAACGCCAGCGGCGGCGGCAACGGCGGCAACGGCAACGGCGGCAACCGGCCGGGCGGGAGCGGCGGCCGGTCGAGCGCGGTGATCGGCGTGTCGTCCATCCCGCTGTCGAGCCGCTTCCTGCACCTGGCGCAGGAGGCGCCGGTGGGGGCGGCGGCCAAGGCGGCGCCGCAGCCGACGGTCAAGCTGGCGCGCAAGAAGGGCGGTCCCGTGCTGCGCTCGCAGGCCGCGACGACGGCCGCCAAGGCCAAGAGCGCCGCCAAGCAGACGGCGCTGCAGCAGAAGGCCAAGCTCCAGCAGGTCGAGCAGGGCAACCGCGCCAAGCGCCAGCAGGTCGTGCAGAAGCACCGCAAGGGCCTGGAGCAGGCGCCCAAGCCGGCCAAGACCGCTGCCAAGCCGGTGGGTAAGAGCGCTGCCAAGCCTGCGCCGGGGAGCACGCGTGGAGGCCGTGGGGGCGGTCGCGGCGGCCGTGGCGGACGTGGTGGACGCGGTGGACGCGGTGGACGCGGCGGACGCGGGGACGACAAGAAGAAGGAGGTGACCAACGACGACCTCGACATGGAGATGGACACGTACTGGTTCGACGCGGGCAAGGGCCCCGACCCGAAGGCGGCGCAGCTGGACCGGCAAATGGAAGACTACTGGGCGTCCAAGCCCAGCAAGAACAGCAGCCAGGCGTCGGCCGAGACCGCGGCCGACGCTGGCGGCGACACCGCGATGGAGGACAAGTCGTGAGCGCGCTTGGCAGGCGCTGCGAGCGAGCGCCAGATCCCCCCCAGTGAATGGTTGTGAAGGAGAAGGCGACGCTCCCGCCCCGCTGGGTCCGTCAGCGGTGGCGGTGAGGCGTTTGCGGCTCGAGACGGCGGAGCGGGGCCGCCGTCTCGCTCGCTCTCGATCTCTCACTGTCCCCGCGTCTTAACGGCCGATCGTCGTCCCGGCCGAAGATCGACGGCAAGCAAAAGAACGCTCGCAAATCGGTACTTCTCTTGTCTTTGTTGGCGTGAATGGATGGATTCCTTGCTCGGGCCTCGACCGGACGAGGCGCAGTCGGGCGTGGACGCGAGCGCCGGACCAAGTCGACGTTGCGCCGGCTCGACTGTGGCGACTGTGGCGGGTGTGGCGGGTGTGGCGGGCCGTCAAGTCCAGGGAATTGCCGGACGCACTCAGTCGTACAGCGCCTTGTCGTACTCGACCTTGCTGAGCTGCTCCTTCCACGAGGACCACTCGACCGCGGTCATCATCGGGAGCAAGAAGTCGGCCGTGTTTCGTGCGAGAAGCTTGTACGACTAGCCAACGCGAGCGCACACGACACTGCACTGTTAGAGCAATGGGGGGACCACGGACAGCAGCGGAAGCGAGGCGCATGTCCTGGCTGGCAGGCGCTACGTACGCCTGAGTTGAAGTGGTACTTGTCGAACAACAAGGCGTCCTCGCGGCGGAACGAGTAGCTGTCCAAGCGAGGGCCGAGCAGGACGGGAAGGTCCTCTGTCGCCGTGCTGTTCGAGGCATGAGCGGTCCGAGTGTCAGCCAGTCACCGGGCGCCGCAAAGGCGTGCCCTCTTCCCCTCACTTCGACGTACCTCTTGCAGAACTCCTCCAGCGCCGTGTTGAGCTCAGTGGCGACGTTCGGCGCCTGGTCCGCGATTGGGTCCGGGCTCACGGCCGTGGCCAAGCACACGCGCTTGCCCTTCTTGCGCAGGGCGTCGCAAATCTCCATCAGGTTGCGCCGGATGTCGACCACATTCGCGAGAGGGTCGCTGCGAGCGTCCAAGCAGTCACGCGAGTCACTTTCGCTGTCGGTATGTACGTACGTCGTCTCCTTGACGCATGCATCGCGCGGCCGTACCGCAGCTCGATCGACCCGAGCAGGATGACGACAATCGAGGCGTCGCCGGTACTGCTCGCGTTGAACACGCTCTTGAAATACTGCCAGGCTCGACGCGCAGTTGGCACCCCAGTGTCAGCGTACAGGTGCTCTATCTAGCCAGCGTATCGACGACCGCTTGCACACTGACCTGCGCCGGCGCGTTCATCGTCCAGTCGCCGGAGCGCGAGCCTGGGACGCCGGCGTTGATGATTTCCCAGGTGTGGCGCACCTAGCGGCGGTCGACAGGCACACAGTCGCGACCGGGTTAGGCTCTGGCTGGCCGTGTTGTTGCGTCACGCATGGGGATCGCCGCACCTTGTCGCTCTGCTTGACGAGCGGCTTCAAGTGCCGCGCGATGCCCGCGCCGCTCGTCATGGTCACATAGTCGCCCACGCCGGCGGCGAAGTCGTCGCCGATGACCACGACCTTGTGCAGGAACTGGTCGGCGCGCCGCAGGCCCTTGACGTGCACCCAGTCGACGAGGAAGCGGCAGATCCGCCACCACACGAGCGCCAGGAACAGCCGCAGCTTCTCGAACGCCATCTCTCGATCGATCGAACGTCTGTCGGTTCAAAAGTGAGCCAAAGTTACCAACTGGACCTTTGCAACACGTATCTGCTACATTCACTACACATTTGCTATCAGATAATTTTTGCATTTTCAACCAATCTGCCGAGTTCAAATGATGTATTTTCAACCAATCCGTGGCCAACAGAGTGTTTGCGACAAACCCTAACCAACGATATCGTTTTACCTAACCACCGCACATAAACGGTCCTAATTCGTGTATTTGACACCACATTTATTACAACAGGGTGCAGTTCTCGATTTGTTTCAAAACCGTCGAGATAGTGAATGCTAAAATAAACGCTGAGGTGCACCACTTCCGACGAAAATTCTCATATTTGGTCTCAAAACACGTCATGTTCGTAACAAAACACGACATGATTTTTGTATAGGTACAACATCCACCCTCACTCACGCTTTCTCATACTCGAGCCAAGTCATTTCGCGCGTGGGGCCGAGAGGACGCTTCGGACGAGCGCGCATTGTTCCGAGTGCGCGCCGGTCGCCATGAGGACCCGCGGCCGGCGGCGAGGGGCGTACGAGCGCGACCCGACGGCGGCCGCGCGCACGGAGAAGCCGCCGCCGCCGCCGCATTATCAGCAGCAGCAGCAGCAGCGGGCGCCCGACTCGAGCGGGGACAGCGACGGCTCGGCGCGCTCGGACGTGGCGCCGAGCGCCGAGATTGTGTCGCTGCGCCGCAAAAAGGCGCGCGGCGGCGGCAAGGCACTGGCGGTCGTGCAGTACGCGGACGGCGCGAGCTACGAGGGCGCCGTGGACGAGGAGGAGCGGCGGCACGGCGCCGGCGTGCTGGTCGTGCGCTGCGGCCACACATTCAAGGGCGAGTGGGTGCGCGGCGCCTTGCACGGGTGAGCCAAGCGAGCGAGCGAGCGACCGCGGCCTTTGGGAAGCGACCGCGGCTCCGGCCCCCTCCGTATCGCCGGCGCGTGACCGTGATTATGCCCGCTGCTCGACCAGGTTCGGGTCGCAGACCTTCGCGTGCTCGGGCGACCGGTACGAGGGCATGTACCACAAGAACCAGCGCCACGGAGTCGGCACGTACGTCTGGTCCAACGGCGACAAGTACGTCGGCAGCTGGCGCCTCGGCAAGGTGCGTCGGACCTGGGCTCGACTGTCGCAATGGGATCGCTCACTCAGTGGCGCCGGCCTTCTCGCCACCTACGTAGATGCACGGCCATGGCTCCTTCTTTTGGCGCAACGGCGACTCGTACGAAGGTGCGTTAGGCTTCGAGTGGCTGGCTGCAAGGCGATTCGATGCCACAACGCGCGACCTGTGACTGATGGACGGAAGCAATGCGTTCTCTGCAGGTGACTGGAGGAAGGGGATGATGCACGGCCACGGCAAGAAGACGCTCGCGAGCGGGGACGCCGTTGACGGCGAATGGAAGCGGAATCAGGCCAACGGACTCGGCGTCAAGACCTTCCGCTCGGGCGACCGGTACGAGGGCCGGTTCCGACGAGACGAGCGCCAGGGCTTTGGCGAGTACAAGTGGGCGAACGGCGACATCCACCGCGGGGCCTGGCAGGCCGGCGAGATGCACGGCAGCGGGATCTTCCTGGTCGCCGGCGGCGGGTCGCTCCAGGGTACGTGGCTGCACGGCAAGCTCCAGGGCCGTGGCGTGCAGCGGTTCTCTTGCGGGACGGTGTACTCGGGCGAGTTCCGCGACGGGAAGCGGCACGGCGAGGGATTCATGGAGTTTGCCGTCGGCGGCGTGTACGAGGGCGGCTGGGAGGACGACCGCGTCGCCGGCTACGGCTCGTGGTCGTCGCTCGACGGCCAGTCGTTCTCTGGCCACTGGGTCGCCGGGCGGCCGTCAGGCGTTGGACTGTTCAGTCGTCCGAGGACGAGCGAGGCCGCTGATGATGAGGAGGACGGCGACGAGGACGATCACGGCCGCCCAAGCGAAGAGTCGGCCGCCAGGATGCAGGTCGGAGAGTTCCGCGACGGCGTGCTGCAGCCGTGCGGGTCGTTCGTGGTGGTGGAACTAGCGGCGCCGCCGTAATAGAGACCGTTCCGCCCAGGTCGCAGCGCTTTGGCGGCCATGCCGAGTGCGTGGAGGGGGGTTGGAGGCGTCCGTGTCGACGGCACGAGGCTCGGCCGCCCCCCCCTTCACACAGCAGCCAAAGCCAACCGCACAAGCAAGAACGCGCTGAACAGGTCACAAAAATGTTGTCTAACTTTCCGCTGGGTGTGTGTGTGCTTTGCCTTTCGCCCATGCTTGTTTTTGCTTTTCGTTGTCTTTCGCTCCCGTCACTCAATGCAATGGCCAGGAGCCGAGAACGCAAGACGCAAGTCCACAAGAACACCAAGAGCAAGGAGCCAAGCTACCCAGCGGTCCCTATCCAGTTAGTGTCGTCGATCTCGTCTCGTGCGTCGCGCGGGGAAGAGGAGGAGACTGGGCGCCGGCAGCGACGCCGGCGCCCATGAGATCGCAGCATGGCCAACCCGCGACTTAACCGAGCGTCGGGAACGCGCTCATGTCCGCCACGTTGGGCACGTGGGTGGCGCGGCCGCCGCGGCCACGGCCAGCGGGGCCACGGCCACCAGCAGGGCCACGGCCGCCAGCACGGCCACCGCCACGACGGCCGTCGCCGCGGCCGCGCGACTCCGAGTCACGCTCGCGGAACTGACGCTCCGGCTGCGCCGACTGGAAGCCCAGGTCCGTGATGACCTGCTTCTTGCGGCCCGAGGTCTTCTTGCTGAACACCTTCTCGAACTGCGACTCCATAAAGTCCGGCGTCTTGCCGTCCTTGGTGAGCTGCACGGCGCCCGAGAAGTCCTCCGTCACCTGGCGGATCTCGACCTCGGCGAAGAGCTCGCCCGAGCGCTTGGCCTTGGTCTGGGCGATGTACTCGTCGTACGAGAGCTGCACCTCCTCCTCTTCCTCCTCGACGACCACCACGGCCATGACCTCCTCGTCGCCCGACACCTTCTCGCCCTCCTGGACCGAGGCCTCAGCCACCAGCTCCGTCTTGTCGGCCTCGTTGCCCCAGTTGCGAGCGCCGCCGCCCTGCTTACTGGTCTCCTTACCGCGGCCAGTGCCGCTGCGGCGCTCGAACTCGCGGCGCGGGCCACGGCCGGCACCGCGGCCAGCACCGCGGCCGCCACGGCCGGCCGAGCGGCCCCCGCCCTCGCGCGGCTCACGCGGGGCACGCGACTCCCTGTACAGAGTGTGAGTGGCACGGCGCAGCAGTCAGTCCTCCGCTGCCCTCGGCTTCGATCCCGCGCGCTCAACAGGCGGCGACGCACTTCTTATCGCCCTCGACGAAGGGCTTCTTGCCCGACTTCTTGTTGCCGGCGGCGGGCTTGTTGAGCGCGACCGGGGCCGACGGCGGCGCCTCCGTCTTCTTGGCCACCTTGGGTGCGTTGTCCTCGTCGTCCGAGTCCAGGAGGGCGAAGATGTTCTTGTTGCGGTTGGCCTGCTCCGAACAAGAGGCGTCACGTCGTCAGCGCTCTGCGCGGTCCTTGAGCGCTTCGCGCTTATCCGCCACGCGAGGCGGCGAGTCGCGGCGTCTTATTCAACCCGTTGTAGTGGGGACGAGAGGGCGAACCAGCGGATAAGACGCCGTCCGCTGGCCTGCATCGCCAGGCGAGAGAGCCACTCAAGCCGCCGGACCCGACCGCGAGTTGCACTGGCGCGATCTTGTCTCGCAGCGGATCCGGCGGCTCGCGGCCCGCCCAAGCGAGCTGGCATGCACGGCGGCCGGCACGCTGGCCCGGCCGCCGCCCCTCGCCCCTCTACAGTACGCACGGGGGAGTGTGCATTGCGCGCGCGCGGATATGCGGCTTGGGACGTGTACGTACCATGGTTGGTGCTGGGGGGAAGGGGGCAAAAGGCTGGTTTTCTTTTGCCGCGGGCGGTGCGGAGAGGCCGGTGAGCCCGGCAAAGCTCCGCGAGCCACCCAGTCGGTCGGGCCGCGAGGTCAACACGGATACTTTGGGCCAATCAGAGCCGGCGGGTCGGATCGCCAGCACCGCGGGTCGCTCCTGCTGTCAACGTTTACATTCGGCATACCCATTTCAAGTCGGAGGAATCAACCCGTGGGTCGACCCGTACGGCACTATTTCAGATTAGTAACATTAGGCGTTGACCGGTGCAATAGGGATAGGGGGGAGCACCTTGACTGCCGCCGCCGCTTGTCGATTTGGTCCCCCGTGTCGACGGCGCTGCACGCCGCAGCGTTAGCGTACGCATGGGCGTCGCCGCCGCCGCCGTTGCTGGAGCGGGAGTGATCATTGTCTCGGCGCGTCATCCACATAGAGTCGCTACATATGCGATCATTGACTGCCGGTCTACGCGACACTGAACGTCCGTGACGCACAGCTCGCGTCGTTGCGCCGAACACAACACCCTGCGCCTCCTGCCTGGTCCTTTCGTATCAACGCGCCAGCGGCTTTTTCCTGACTGTTACAGACGTCGGTAGAGATCCCGCCGGTGCCGTTCTGAGTCGGGAGCCTGCGAGCGCCAAGCGTGCGTCCAACCGACAATTGGTTCTCGCAGCAGAATGCTGTACCTTAGTTGTCGGATGGGCAATTGGATCTCGCTGTTGGACACCCCGCGCCGCGGAAACGATGGCGAGAGCAACGACTGCGGCGGCGACTGCGCCTGCAAGCGGCGATCGGCGGCGGCTTACTGCATGATACAGTGTATCGGCTTTCGCTGTCAGCGTTGTTGCTGTTGCAATCGTTCCACTCTCCACAGCGGAAGGTAGAGTGGAACGTCCGTCCACAACTCCGGCGACGATGCTGGTCCAGCGTCGGCTGCCGGTTGGTGCGCGTTCCCCTACTTCAGCCTCTACGCCGTTCGCCACCGTCCGACGGCGCGTCCGCTGTCCGCTGCCAACGCAGGACACAATCCCAACGCTCAGCGTTGGGCTGTTGTACCTGCCGACGCACCTACCCGGTAGCCTCCTTCTGTATCAAATAGGTACAGCACGGCCAAGAGAGCGTCCTCCGTCTCTCCCTCTCCCTCGGTGACATCAGCGCGACCGGACGATACCATCGGCTCGCGGCTCCCCGCTCTCCCATTGGTGGATTTACCGCCACAATATCCGTGCGCGAGCGCGGATTGGCTGACGAGTCACCGCCGAGAGCGAAAGGAAGCGGGCCAGAACCGGTCGCCGTTGTAGCCCAAGCGCGCGACGGCAAGAGCGGACGAGCCGCCGCGCCAAGTGTCCGTATCCCGGCGTCGCGCGCTCCCAGAGATCAGGCTCCGCGCCGGCGCGCGCGACCCAACGACCCCCAAGTTGGGGGGACCGCGAAACGGCGGCGGCGCGCACGGCTCTGCCCCAAATAAGTGCTCTCGCCGTGTGTTTTCACGCGGCCAGTTGGTAATCCAGACAGGGGGGAGGGAAAGAAGGCGAAAGGCCGTCGTCCGCTTCTTATCCGCCCGCCGCCATCGTCGGACCGTCGCCGCACGAGCTATACGGCCGCGCGCCGCATATAGTGACGCCCAGTCCGAGACAGGCGGCCAGCTTCTGTCAGTCAGTGTGTGAGCGTCGTCCGCATGCCGCGCCACGAGTATGGCAGCCGCGAGGCGGTCGCGGCCGCGGCCAGCAGCCTCCGCGCGCCCATGGGCCCGGCCCACGTGCTCGCGAGCACGCTGAGCTTCCACCAGTCGCGCGGCGAGCCGGCCGCGGGGCTGGCGCACCGCACGCGCCGCGCGAGCGCCAACAAGAAGCGCGACAGCTTCGCGACCGTCTCGGACGAGGGCTCCGCCGCCGAGAGCAGCTGGCACAGCCTCGACGGGTCCGCGGGCGGCGCCGACGGCCTGCTGCACGTGCCCGAGCTGCTGCTGACCGGCTCGCAGCTCGAGAAGCGCGTCGGGCTCCAGATCCTCCACAAAAAGGTCGGCGTCGAAGTCTCCATGCACTTTCCCGGCTCGCTGTTTCCAATACTAACGCGCAGGCTCGTGACCGCTACAGGGCGACGGCTTTGAGGCGCCGTGGGAGCCGTGCTTCGTCGGCGTCTACGCGCACGCGCTCTTCTTCTACGAGACGCTCGCGAGCCTGCCGCGCGGCGTTGTGCCGCTTACAGGAGCAGTGGTCGCGCCCGTGGACCGCATCTACCGCAGCGGCGACCGCATCGAGACGGCCGTGATGGAGGGAGGAGGGACGTCATCGCGCCGACATCGCGGAGAAGAGTGCGGGCCGTGCTGGAAGGTCACGTCAACCGCCGGACGCGTGCTGCTCTTCCGCGCGCCGACCCCCGACTCGCGCGGCGAGTGGGTCGCGTACATTAACCAGTGGGCGACGGGCGCGGTCGCTCCGCTGCCTCCCAACGGCCCCAGGAGACGGGCGAGTCGAGCGACGACGCCGCCGGCCGAGTCGCCGCTGTCGTCGCAGCTCTGGTTTGCAAGTGACGAAGCGTACACTGTCGGCTTACCGAGGCAACCGAATGTCGCGGTCGACTCAGAAGTGTCCGACATGCTCAGGGACGCCATGTTGCTTGTGAACAAACAGAAGCAGGAGATCCTGGAGCTCAAGGCGCAGGTTTCGAGACAGCAGGTGGATCTTCTCCACCGGCAAAAGTCTGCGAGTGTCGACGAAGTGAAGAGCACGTCGGTTCAGCAGGGATCACCGATCGTTGTATCTTCAGTGCCACCGCCACCACCGCTGTCGACGTCGTCGTCGACGTCGTTGTCATCGCCAGCAGTACCACTGGAGAGATTGTCGCTCCAAGATCGCCCAGAAGATGCCGATCAAAGCACGATATCTCTTGCAGACGTCGACCAAAGAAAGCCTGTTGCAGCAGAGGATGCGACGGTCGCCACCCCAAGAGTTGATACGGCTACCAACAAGTCTTTACAGGAGCAAATGTCGACCGCCGTTCCTGGGATTGATGCGGCTACCAGCAAGTCTCTGCAGCAGCAAACGGCGGCACTAGCTGAGATGGCGCGATATCTCAACAGAGACGACAATGAGCCAACGAGGGTATTAAATCGCACTCGTAGTGGCGGCAAGGAGGACCGAGCGGCGGCCATGGCTTCGTCACCTCACGCTCTGGTCGAGTCGAGCAACGAGTTCTTACAGCAGCAAGCGATCGAGTTGGCAGAGATCGCCAAGACCCTCCAGTCCTCTTTTCGACTCGACCGACAGGTACAAATGATTCAAATGGTGGCTGCCGTTCGTCCCCATTGCTGATATCTGCGAGTGTATCCGAAACAGAAAGCGTCTTCGATGGGGGACAGCAGCAGCAGTGTGCCGAGCTCGACATCTACGATTCTCGGTGAGCTTGAGTGTTTGCGATACCATTCCTGGTCTTTGTGGTTACTAATTAGCCGACACACTTGTCTCGAAGCTGCAGATTCGACAGGGCAAATCAACTCAAACGACAGCAATGAAAGCATCTTATCGTTCAACACGGACGATTCGTACTATCTCGACGACGACGGGGAGATCGAGCGTCTGTCTGAGTTCGAAGCGGTAAGCTGTGCTAGAACCATGTCGAGTGTTGGCATGACCGTGGATACTGATTGGAGTGTGGTCCAGTCGGATAACCATTTCCTGGAGGCAAGCGGTTTGCTGGACTCGATCCAGCAAGTGATGAAAGACTTCATCGTCTCAACCGACGTGCGTCGAGAGCCGAGCCAGCCGGTGATCAACGACGACGTCTTCGCAGAGATCCGGCAAAACATGCACCCGAGCGACTCACAAAACCACAGCACAGACCACCATGCCAACGACAGCGACGAGAACAGCTTCTTCAACTCTCGTCGTCTCCGTGGCTTGCGGTCAAAGTCCTCCGGCGACTACAGTACCGACTCTAGGTACGTGGCACCAACGATGTTGATGCGCGTGCTGTACCAGCCTCTCACATGACTTCCATTGCAGCCGGATATTCGGCGCGTTCAGTCGCGTCCAGTCGGCCCGGGATTTCCTGAATGACAGCAACGACGAGCCGGCGCCAGTGTCTCCCAAGGATTTGGCGCCGGTGCTTGTGGAAGAGTCCATGATTGTCGTCGAGTCGGTACTCCAGACGGCTGGCCGTGATGAAAAGGTGCGTCCTACCGCATTCACAGTATGCTAGTCATTGCGCAACGTATCTCCTAACAAACTGTCAACCTTTCGTTTCTTGCACAGATGCTGCTCCTACATCCGCTGCTCCGCGTGTTCGGGAGTCACAACCGCCTCGGACACCTGATTTCGTGGGCGATCGACATCGAGGTGTCGTCCGTGCTGAACGTTGCGACGCTCTTCCGCTCGGACGACTACGCGAGTCGATTGGTGTCCACCTACAGCAAAGCTGTGGGCACGGACTTTATCCGGATCGCACTGGCGGAGCCCATCCAGGAGATCTTGGCACTCGATGTATCCGACATCGAGCTGAGTCCGGACAAGGACGAGGTGAGCTGAAATCGTGCGGTGTGGACGGTCGAATTGTGGAGCGTGTACTGATGCATGAGTGATGCCACTGCCCCGATCAGGCCGTTCGCAACGAAGGCCAGGCGTCCTCGAACGCGGAGAACCTGATGAACGTATGCCAGCGAGTCATCGACTCTATCGTTTCCCACGTCGATGACGTACGTATCTTCACTCAGCAGAAACTGTCGCGTTTACACGTATGGTACGAAGTATTGACGTTGTGATTGGGCCGCAAACCTGTCAATCCGCAGATCCCAGCATCGTATTTCCACATCTGCTCGCACTTGAACTCCAAGGTGATCAATCGCTTCGACGGCACCAAGGAAGGGATCGAGGCGGAAGATGCGACCACGCTGACGAGGGTACGTGGCGTCTTGACAAGTGGCGCAGACGGATACATGCTTACGGTCGCTCTTTGCTGGTACAGGCTGTGATCGGTGGGTTTCTGTTCCTGCGATTCGTGTGCCCCGCGATCACGACTCCGCACCTGTACGGCCTTATCGACGAGCCGGCGCCATCAGCGACTCGTCGTATCTTGGTGCTCGTGACGAAGCTGATCTTCAAGACTGCGACGAGCGTCCAGTTTAACGATCGCGAAGCTCAGTACAAGTGAGTGGCGCTTCGAAGACCTGTCAATGGTCGATCGCCCCACGCTGACTGACCGTCGCACGCTGCTTGTTGTCGTACAGGGTGCTGAATCCGTTCATCGAGAAGAACTCGGCGGCCATGCAGAGGCTCTTCGAGACGCTCGCGGTGGTGCCTGACGGAGACATCGACGCTTGCTTCTCGGCCGACAGCCGCGGCATCTTTTCGGATGTGCCGGCCGAGCAGCAAGACAGCGACTTGGCCATGGTTCGTGAGCTGTTTGTGTCTGTCTATTGCGTGGACGCGAGCAAGTGGCGCTAACGAACACTGGCAATCGCTCAGATCCGAACCGTGGCGACCAAGAACATGGACAAAATCGAGGGCCACCTCGTGTCGAGAGGGTGCGCGCCGCCTACGGCAAGCCACTTCAAGGCGGTTGTGTTGAGCAGCGACCCGTCAAGCCACAAGCACGCCAAGACCAAGAAGCTCATGATGAACATGCGCTTCCTTGGCGGGTTCGGCAAGCGACCGAAGAAGCAGCAGCAGCAGCAGCACGCCGAGGTATGACTTGCAGCGAGTGGGTGATGGCGCGCCTCACTACTCGCGCTCCGCCGTCCGTGTCTGTCTCGTGTGAAGCTAGCTGTACATTTTATCGTGGGGGTCTGGACAAGGAACTGGGGCGATGATGGTGTTGAATGGCATGGGGGGGGGGGCGACGTGGAGAGCAATCGCTCCATTTCCTATTCAAAACTGTATGCAGGAGCTCCACATGCATCAAAATGACTCCACGCCCTCCACACACACACACACACCGTCCGTCTGCTCTCACTGGACCACATCCCGAGCCAGCACCTCCTCTTCCTCTCGCGCGTCGGCGTCTCAATTGTTGCCGTGCGCCTCGCTCTCGGTCGGCGGGAAGCCCGCGAGCGTCGAGAAGTCGTTGGTCGAGTACGCGCGGCGCGAGCGCTGCAGCGACGCGTGCACGGCCTCGGGCCCGTCTGCCTTCTTGGACTGGTCCATGATGGCCTGCAGCTTGACGGACGCGCTCTGCAGCGCCGACAGCTCGGACTCGGACACGTTGCGCAGCCCGTTGAGCGCGTTATCGCTCATGGTGTGCACGAGGTCGTCGCTGGAGCGGAGCGCGCCCGCGGCGTCGCGCATGTCCGTCTCGCTGTTGCTGTTGGTCAGCACGCTGATGACGCGCTGCTGCTCCATGATGATGGAGCGCATTTGCTGCACCGACAGCTCGTCGTCGCGGTCGTCGCTGCGCGAGTTGGTGCGGAGGATGTCCTCGATCACGACGCCGCGGCTCAGCGCGTTGTTGTACAGCAGCCATGTCTGGACCTTGCCGGGCACGTACAGCGCCGAGAAGAAGAGGATGAGGCCGAGCGTGAACATGCCGAGCGCCGCGTCGTACAAAAAGTAGATGGACCCGACCACGCGCGAGTTGCTGCCGACAAGCAGGAGGCCCCAGCAGCCGATCGCCGCGAGCAGGTAGGCCATGCTCAGCAGACACTTCCACATGCCGTCGATGTAGACGAACGAGACGACGAGCACCGCGGCGCCGACGAGCACGAAGATGAGCTTGAGGAAGCGCACGAGGCCGCTCTCGCCGTAGCGCGAGGACGAGAAGAAGATGGCGTTGGCGACCAGGTAGGCGCCCGCGACCGAGATGCAGACGGCGAACGGCAGCCACGTCGCCTCGTGCAGCACCGAGTGGTACGGGTCGCCCGTCGACGAGATCGCGACGGCCACGACGAAGAACAGCACGCCCTTGAGGGTCACGCAGATCTTGGACCACGTCTGCAGCGTCACGAAGTAGGCGTTCTCCTCCTTGAACCAGGCCTCCCACGACTGGTTGGCGTTGCCGCCGTCCCCGCGCATCCAGCGCAGCCACGCGGCGAGGTCCTCGACCACGTCGGACCACTCGAACGCGAGCGGGTTGAACCAGAAGGGCGAGAAGTACCAGGACGCGACGACGAGCCAGAGCGACCAGGTCATGGCGAAGTACTGCTCGCCGACCGTGAAGAGCAGGTAGAGCACGAGGCCGACCGCGACCTCGACGCCCGCGTACAGGTGGCTGCTCGCGTAGAACCGGAAGAGCTCGTCGAACTTGGAGTGCTTGGTCACGAAGCCGCGGCCAGTCGCGCGGTACTTTGCGCCGCCGGCCAGGATCGTCTGTCCGTAGTAGAACCACTTGGTGCCGATGTGGAACAAAAAGTAGAGCGGGCCGCCCGTCACGACCAGCATGAAGACCTCCTTGACCGCCGCCTTGAAGCCGCGCTCGACCGAGATGGTCGCGATCAGCGGCGCCATCGTGAAGAACGCGACCGAGCCGAGCATCAGCTGCAGCTGGCTCAGCAGCACGGGCGAGCGGCCGCCGACGCCCTCGAGCGACAGCAGCGAGCGCAGCAGGTTGCAGTACAGCAGCACGTACACTGTCCAGATGATGATCGACTGCGACAGGTAGAAGCCCACGTGGTTGTAATAGAACGACAGCAGCTTGAGGAAGTCGAGGCGCTGGCTGATGCGGTACACGTCGCGCGAGAGCGACTGCTCCGCCGCGCCCTGCGCCAGCTTGGCCTCGAACTTGTAGATCTGCTGCATGCCGACGTCGCGGCCCTTGCCCACCTTGGTGTACTCTGGGAACGAGACCGACCCGCCGCGCAGACAGTTGTTGTAGCCAGCGAAGATGTCCTCGCTGAGGTTGATGCCCTTGCTCGCCTTGCTGATGCCGCCGCGTGTCATGAAGAACAGCTTGTTGAACACGTCCGGGTGGCCGTAGTGAAGCCGCATGCGCAGCGGCCGGGCGAGCGTCCGCTGGCCGAGCGTCACGAACGACGTCTCCTGGAGCGCCATGTAGTTGGCCAGCGAGCTGACGCTGCCGGTGAAGATGTGCTCCGGGAGACCCACGATCGTGTTCGGCCGGTCGGGCGTGCCCTTGTCGAACTCCTCGAGCAAGTTGCGCATCTTGAGCTCCTCCTCGATGTATCCGTCCTGGTTCATGTCGATCGTCTGCAGGTTCTCGCCGCGAGTGAACACGACGGCCGAGTTCTGGTTCTCCGGCTTGCCCTCGCCCAGGATCGGGTTGCCGGGCAGCCGCACGCGGTACACCTCGTGCACGGTGCCCAGCTCCTCGCCGCCCTTGATCAGCACCGAGAAGTACGACTGCTCCTTCTGGTAGTTGACGCGCACCTCGTCGATGTAAGCCACGCGCAGGTTCGGGAACCGGTGCAGCAGGAACTCAATGTCGCGCGCCTTGGGGTCGTTGTTCTTCTTCTGGCGGCCGTAGATCTGGCACGCGACCACGTACGTGAACTTGGTGTTGATCAGCTCCTCGATCTTGCTGGGCGGCACCTGCTCGATCTTGGCAAGAAGGCGGAGCGCCGCCTCGCCGTACATCATGCCCTGCACCGTCCGCGCCAGCGTCTGGCCGCGCAGAGACGCCCACATGCGCAGCTCGATGGCGGCCTGCGGGTCCTTCCAAATGTTCTTCTTGGGTTTGACGCGCTCCAGGAAGTTCTCCCAGTCGCGTTTGTACAGCGTCTGCAGGAACAGGAGCGTGTGCACGTCCAGGCCGTCCTGCTTGCTCTCCAGGTCGCTCTTGGAGTACAGCACGTCCTCGCCGTAGAAGGGCGTCATGACGCTCCACGACTTCATCTCCTCCAGGAGCGGCGCGAGCGGCATGTCCATGAAGAGCGAGTTGACGAAGAAGAGCAGGCGGCGCTTGGCGTCGTACGAGCGCGGCTCGGCGTCGATCTTCTGCAGCGTCAGCAGCCCCAGCAAGTGCTGCACGACCGTGTCGGCGTGCGCTTCGAACGCGGTCAGCGTCATCTGCTCGCCGGTGTAGTTGTCGTCCCACATGAAGCCGCGCTCCTGCGTCAGCATCCACGTTAGCCGGTCCGAGATGCCGCGGCTCTCGGCGAAGATAGGGTCGTTCTCGTGCACGGCCGCCAGCACGCCCTTGGCCAGGTTCAAGAAGTGGCGGAGCTTGTCTCGGATCTGCATGATGTGCGCGCTCGGGATGGAGTGCGTCGACTTGCCCGTCGACGCCTTCGGCTTTGACGTTTGCTGCATGGCCGCAGCACGCGCAACGCCCGAGCCACGACTGCGACGAGGAGGCTCGCGCGCCAGCGACGAGAGACCAGTCGTACTAGCCGACTTGGTGAGGCCACTGTGAGGCGGGCGGGCAGAGCCTCCCTGCTGCGGGAACGCGTACGACGAGTACTCGGACGGGTCGCGGCGCACAGGGATCGTCTTGGCGCTGTTCTTCCACCCGCGAACGTTGTTCTTGAGCAGCGACAGCAGATCCGCGAGCGCATGGCCGCACTGCCCGAGCTTCCTCAGGTTAAGCGCTCGGAAGACGCCGCGCGCTGCCCATGAGCTCATGATGCTCGTGATGTAGCGCAGGTCGTTCGCGTGGCACGGACCGAGCACATTGAGCAGCACCCAGTTCGCGAGCTCCCACATCTCCTCGATCGTCTCCTCCAGCATCGGGCTGTCGCCAAGGAGCTCGAGCAGCTTGTCCTGAAGCTCGCGCTCGTTCACGCGGTTGTTCGTCGCGTAAAACTCCGAGACGCTGGCGGTAAAGTTCTCGAAGCAGCCTGCCAACTGGAACTGAGGCAGGTAGATCTCGCGCTGGTACCCGTCCAGGCGCTGGAAGTACAGCAGCGTGCGCTCCTTGTTGGAGATCAAGTCGTCCGCGCGCATCGTGTCGATGATCGTGTTCCACGCGACGGAGAACGACGCCCACTTCTGTCGCCGCTGGTTCTTCACCTCACTCGGGGTCTGCTTTCGGCGCGAGAACGACAGCAGGGGCATCTCGTCGTGCGACGAACTGTGCGTCAAGTTGGTAGAGTCGCCGGTTACGCGGTCGAGGACTTCGTGGCCGAACCCGGTTGAGCCGTACGACAGGGACGTCGACATGGAGCCGGCGATCTCCTGTCCGGTCTTGGACTTGGTCGCAATCACCTTGGCGTTGAACGCGTCGACGGCGCGGCCAAACGCCGCGCGGACCCGTCCGAAGTTGCGGATCTCGCCGATGCGAGACGAAAAGCCCACGAACGTGCCGGTGAATGCCATCCAGATCGAGTTCCAGATCGTGATGTCCACGCAGAAGACGAGGAAGAAGGGCATCCAGTTAAGGAAGATCAGAAACCCCGCCGTGATGATGCTCACGTGGTTCTCGATGTGGTCCGCGTACAGCAGGAAAGTCGGGATCACCAGCGGGGAGATCTCGAACTTGTAGCTGAAGTACATCTTCCACGAGAGCATCGACAGCCAGAAGATCTGGTAGCCCACGCTCATCGACTCCGGGTCCAGCACGTTGTCGCCCACGTACAGGCGGTTCATTGGGTTGATGAAGTCGCGGATGATAGCGAGCGGAGCCCACTGAGTGCGTCGCAGCCAGTTCGTCAGACCCGGGAGGAACTGCAGCACGCAGTTGGTGAATCCCGGCAAGTGCAGGAACAAACCAGTCGCAAAGTATGTGCTCCACCACACGCCACCCTTCGTCCACGCGTACCAGTACAGCATGAGCGTCGTGACGCTGAACATCAGGTGCAGTAGCAAGCGGACGATGTAGCGTCCGAGGCCGGAGACGACCGGCAGGTCGGGGCGATACACGGCAAAAATGTCGAGTGCGTCCTGAAGCATCGTGAGCAGGAACGGCGTGATCAGCGTGCTCGACACGAGTTGCAGCGTGTCTTGGCCGCCAAACTTCTCCTCGTTCGCAAACGCGAGCGCCGCCAGGAAGTGGAAGGCGAGCACGTGGAAGTCGAAGATGCGCTTGAACGCGCGAAGCGGTGCCAGCCACGTACGCTTCTCCAGGAAGGTCTTGGACGACTCGACGAAGCCCTGCGCGATGCTCTTGCGCTTCTGGAAGAAGCCCGACTTTGAGCTGCCGCCGCCGCCGCCGCCGCCGCCGCCGTTGAGATTGCCACGGCTGTTATGAGACCCAAGCCCGCCACGGGCTTCGCGCTTCTTGTTCCAGTACGCCATCGGGTTCGGCGAGTCCGTTTCGATCACTTCTTCGTACTTGTAGTCGTACTTGAGGCAGCTCTTGGACCAGAAGAACTCGTTGAAGTCGTCGTAGTTGTACCGGTCCTCGTGGTCCGCAGACGACGACATCTGGGCCCTCATGAGGCTGTACACCGGCGTGATCACCGTGTCAAGGAAGAATCCAGCCTCGCGCTGCGTGTGCCGCACTGACGGGAACTCCTCCTTCGTCTTGTGGAACAGGAAGCACAGGTACTCCGGCGTGTGGCGCATGTTACTGGCTTCACCCCAGATGAAGAAGTACAGACACAGATCCACCGAGATCTCGTCGACCGCAGTGAGTCCTCCCTGCGGCGTGCGCGTCTCACTCCACTGAAGTGACGGGATCTGCAGCTTGTGGCACCACTTGCTGTAGTTGCCGAACACCGCGTCGTGCAGCTTGCGGTACGGGTTCGCGCCATTTCGCGAGTTGTTCGCCAGCAGCGTCACGATGTGCTCGGTCTGGTTGCGGAAATTGTCCATCTGGAAGCCGAACGAGCGCTGCACGTTCATGGCGACGCGAATGATCGGCGAGTATGGCTGCATGTGGCGAGGCGGGTTGGCAGGCGAGAAGAAGTTGACTTTCTCGACGCCAGGCTCTTGCGGCTTCCACGCACGGGCGTCCGAGCTGGCAGACACAACCGGGAAGTAGCTCTTGCGCTTCAGCGCCGAGCTCAGCTTCGTGCCGCCAAGTTGGAAGTACTGGAAGCACGTGCCAGCGACGCCAAGCAGCACCAACACGACGTACACGAGAATGCAGTCGCGAGTGCAGACACTGGTGCGGTTGTACCCGACGCCGCCAACGATGTAGACGACCAGGTTCCAGAGGTTCGCTGGCACTTCCCCATCGCTGATCCAAAGGGACAGCGACACGGCAAGCGCCAAGCTTCCGATCCACGATGTCGCCAAGATAACGACGTGCTTCCTGTCGACGCGGTCCGTCGATGCAAGCGCAATGCCCGCGCTTAAAAGCACGGCAGTGACCACTCGCGCCGAGACGATGGGCAGGAACTGGCTCAACATGACAGCGACGTACACGCCAACCATGGAGCCAAGAGCGATGTTGTCCACCAGGCATCCGATCCCGCCGAACACTAAGCCGCAGAGGCCCGCGATCACCGCGTGCATCCATGAAAAGTCGTCAACCGAGGCCACGCTCACCACGCCGTAGAACGCCGCGGTGAACCACAACGTGGTGATGTAGCCTGCGATCAGCTTTGGCTGATGGTAGCCCCCGAATGTCATGCCGAGTCCGACGATCGCGTTGACAATCGCAAACGTCGCGGTCAGACCCATCTCAATGGGAAGGGAGACGTACCACGGAAGACCGAACTCGACCGGGTGTTTTGAGATCCACTCGCTCGTCGGGAATCCAGGCGGGTTGCACCCGACCGACGTGTATCGGTTCGGGTTGCCCTGGTAGACGCGAACGTAGTCGATCGTGAAGTTGGACGGCCAAATCGAGTCGCAGATCTGGCCATCGCAGGGCGGCGAGAACTTCTCCGAGACGGCCGTACTCAGAATCAAGTAGCTTGGCTCGACCGGCACTTGGCGAGGCGGGATTCCGTCCTCCCACTTGTTGAGCGCCTCTCCAGGGATCTCGAACAGAAAGTTACCGTCGAGCCACCAGCGAATGTAGCCGTGCGGTCCGGGCGACCAGTCGAGCTGGTACAAGTGGAACGCCATGAACGAGTTCGACTCGAGCTGCGTCAGCGCCGAGAGCGAGTCCAGGCCCGGCTCGCCGTAGTACGCCGAGTTGATCTTGGTGAAGTTGCCGAACTTCAGGCCCTCGTACCACTGGCCAGGCACCGGCGGCGTGTCGATTGGCGGCCGCATGTTCTCGCGCAGACTCGGACTGATCTGCAACGACGTG
Organism: Phytopythium oedochilum; assembly: GCA_023338025.1. Taxonomy (NCBI): domain Eukaryota; phylum Oomycota; class Peronosporomycetes; order Pythiales; family Pythiaceae; genus Phytopythium; species Phytopythium oedochilum. The sequence goes on along the minus strand of JAADXX010000048.1, from coordinate 13,327 downwards.
GAGACGAACGCCGGCTCGTCGCGCGCCTTGATCTGCGCCTCAATGACGTCGATCTCCGTCGCGCCGCGGCCTTGGAACGGGTTCAGCCCATAGTCCTCGGGGTACGAGTGCGGGTCGTGCTTGTTGGTTCGGTTGCCGCACGCGTTGATCTTTTGCTTGACCTTCTCCGCCTTCTCGACCCAGGGAGCGCACGAGTCGAAGCTCCACGGCCACATGCCGTCCTGGGACCCGAGGAAGGCTGCGCGTCCGAGGTTGCCCATGACCCAGATGGCCGGCCACGTGCCTGGGATGCCCCACTTGCCTGGGAGAACCGCGCGCACCTCGACGAACCCGCCGGTGAAGCAGAACTTGTTCCATGTCTGCAGACTGCCGCTGACGTACGACGCGCCTTTGTACTTCTTCTTGGGTTTGGACGTCGTGATGATCAGGTTGCCCTTGTCCACCTGCACGGCCTGGGGGAGGAAGTAGTGCTGGCCCATGTTACTCGTGTCGAGCACCTCGAGCGCGGTCCACTTGCTGTCGAAGCCCGACTCGAACGTGCGGTCCGAGGTGTTGAACTCGTCCGAGAAGATGAGCTGGTACGTGTAGAACGAGTCCGGGTCCGCCGTCGACGCGTCCAGCGGCAGCGACCACGCGCCGGCCGGGATGGACTTGTTGTGCACGTCGCGCGGCGTCATCGGGTCGATCCAGAACGCCGGGTCGCTCGCGTTCTTGGGCCTGTCGGCCGCCGTCGGCCCCTTGGCCTGCGCCGAGCCGCCCAGCAGCGCCAGCGCCGCCAGCGCCAGCGCGCTCTTTCCCATCATGGCGAGCGTCTTCTACCCGCGAGAATGCTTGCAGGTCGTGCAGCTCGGGGGGGGAAGCGAGGGTCGAGAGAGGACGGACGGAGCAGCAGCCGCGCGCCGAGGTCGCCGCCGCCTTTCCGCGCGCTCACTCGCTCGCTCGCTCACTGGCGCGCAATTGACCGAATGACACGCTTTAGCTCGGAAAAGACAAGCGGGCGAGATCCGGGCCGAACCATGTGGCGAGATGGGCGTGAAACCCGTTTTTCTTCGACCCGGCCCGCGAAAAACGGATGCACATGTATGCGAGTTTGTATGAAATCAGTTAGATATGGGTGGGTGGGTTTGGCTTCGACGGGTAAGGAGATCCCTTTGACTCAGGAACCCGCGGACAATTTCGAAGGCAAGCCGCCCCGTCTCTCTCCGTCACCGCCCAGCCACCCAGTCCAGTCCACCGCCACTGCTCGATTTACTTGGTGTTTGTATATGGAGCCGACGCTACTCACACGAGTTGCTCGCGCTCGGGTCGACGTCGGGGTACATGCATGCTTGCTCGCCATGGCAAGCGCTCGACCAAGCACCACGCGGAGAAAGTGAGTGGGACACGAGGCCTCGGACTCGCGGGCGATCGACCATCCGCACGCCACCGCCGCCGCACGCCCGTGCTCTCCGCGCCTGGCGGCGAGTAAACTAGAAAAGAAATCCACCAACAGGGTGGGTCTGCCGAATCACAGGACCATGTCCCAGGACGTAGGCGAAATTACCGGATCACTCACAAACTCGACTCGCCACGCACGCGAGGATCGTCTCCAATTTTTTTGCACCGATCTGTACTGTGATTGCACGTCGGTTCCATCGCAACGGATCGCTCTACCAGTGAAAGTGGTGCAGCCACCACCGACCGACCGGCCCCGCAAAATGGCTGGCTGCGCGCTCATCTGGCTGTGGGGACGGGTCCGCTAGCTGCTTGAATTTTCGCCGCGCCTGTAGAGGTCTGCCCACTCTCGAGCAAATCGTTGGGATCGCCTCCTTGCTTTGTTCCCACCCTCATCGCCGGCTCTGTGTCTTTTCAGATACTTTACCGCCTACACTCGAGACTCTGCGTACATATTAGAGTGCCGACGCCACATTGCATCACGCGGCGCAAGGCACCAGAACGAACGCCGCGGTGTCGACAATTCCCCCGATCTTTGGTCGCTACGTCGTACCTATACGAACGTGTAACGTAGCGTGCTTCCGATGACGCGACCGGCGTCACCTGGTGATCCACCTCAAAATTCGAATTGAGGCAGCGCCAGCTGGTGTTTTGCCTGGTCCAAAGTTGACGCGTCGGTCTCGCTTCCTGGTCACCTCCATCGACAACACCTGCATCACCGCCCAGAGTGTCCAGAGGATGCATCATGCATGCACAGATTCGCAATGCTACGTACACGCACAGGTAACCGATCGTTGCGCCGCGTTTGTGACTGTCAAAACCGTCGAGTAGAGAAAACCGTGAAACGAGTCGCGAATCGGCGCCGCTGCTTCCGAATGCGCAAGCCTGGTCCGCTCCCATGTCAGTGACGTCGTCACTGAGAGATTATCAAGCGAGTCAAGACACGCAAGCTGACGTCGCGCAGAGCCGAGCCGCGCTCCACAAATATCATGTAGGTCGACATCTGAACCGCTCTACATCGCTCTCATCTAGAGCGCTCCAGATTCTTGACACACACCACCCGAACCGGTGCGTTTCCACCACACCCATCATCAAACGAACGGCGCCCAGCGACCGACCGACGCACGAGGCGGACGGACGATCTACAGTGTACCGGATGTGGACGCGCAAGGCCCTGCCCGCGCTGGCGGCCCACGCGCGCGCGCGCGGTCGCCCCTCGCTGCTGCGCCACCAGCTGCCGGCGGCGCTGGCGGCGCGCGGCTTCTCTGCGGCCGCGGGGACGCCCGACAAGATCCGCAACGTGGCCATCGTGGCGCACGTGGACCACGGCAAGACGACGCTCGTGGACCAGCTGCTCAAGCACGGCGGCAACCAGCTCGCGGAGGAGCGCGTGATGGACTCGATCGACCTGGAGCGCGAGCGCGGCATCACCATCATGTCCAAGTGCACGCGCGTCGAGTACAACGGCCACGTGCTCAACATCGTCGACACGCCGGGCCACGCCGACTTTGGCGGCGAGGTCGAGCGCATCCTGAGCATGGTGGACGGCGTCGTGCTCGTCGTGGACGCGACCGAGGGACCCATGTCGCAGACCAAGTTCGTGCTCACCAAGGCGCTCAACCGTGGGCTCAAGCCGCTCGTCGTGATCAACAAGGTCGACCGCGAGACGAGCCGCCTCAACGGCGAGGTCGAGAACGAGCTCTTCGACATGTTCGTCGCGCTCGACGCCGACGACGAGCAGCTCGAATTCCCCGTGCTGTACGCGTCCGCCAAGCAGGGCTGGGCCGTGCGCAGCCTGGACGACGAGGCCGAGGCGCGCGACAGCATGACTGCGCTGATGGACGAGATCATCGACTACGTGCCCGCCCCCAAGGCCGACACGACCGCGCCCTTCTCCATGGCCGTCACGATGATCGGGTGCGTTATTCAGCACCGCGCTATCTATTTGATGGCGTTCGAAGGATGATTGACTGACGCTGGTGTACGCTGGTGCTGCATACATTGCAGGCACGACTCGTACGTTGGCCGCCTCGCGACCGGCCGCATCCACTCCGGCTCCATCAAGGTATGTGGACTGGTGGTCGGCGAGCGTGACTTTGCTGCTTCTAGGCTCTGATCAATGTATCTTTGCGTCGAGCAGGTGGGCGACGCGATCCAAGTGCTCAACCTGGAGAGCAAGCAGCTAGAGACGGGCAAGATCACCAAGCTCTACGTGACCAAGGGCGTCGCCAAGTCGGAGGTCACGTCTGCCTCAGCTGGTACGATCGGTTTAAGACTTCGCTTTGGAGACGATGCATTGCGGGATGATGCTTACCCACTGATGCGCTTGGTGTTGCAGGCGACATTGTCACGATCGCGGGCGTCAACGCCTTCGTGTCCGACACGGTGTGCGACGTCAGCGTGACGGAGCCGATCCCGTCGCCGCAGCTGGACCCGCCCACGATCTCCATGACGTTCGGTGTCAACGACTCGCCCATTGCGGGCAAGGAGGGCAAGTACCTGACGTCGTCGCACATCAAGAACCGCCTTATCCGCGAGACCGAGGTGCGTCACTCGCTCTCACGCCGCAGTATTTCGCTTTTGAAGGGTCAAGAACTGACACGTGAGCGTTGATTCCAGAATAACGTGGCCATTTCGGTGTCCACCAGCGAGTCGTCCGAGGCTTTCAATGTCCACGGCCGCGGTGAGCTCCAGCTGGCCATTCTGATCGAGGAAATGCGCCGCGAAGGGTTTGAGATGTGCGTGTCGGCGCCGCAGGTGCTCTTCCGCACCGACCCGGAGACGAACCAGAAGATGGAGCCCATCGAGGAAGTCACGGTCGATGTCGACGCCGACTACTCGGGCACCGTCATCGACAAGCTGTCGACCCGCGGCGGCGAGATCATCGAGTTTAAGGAGATGCAGGACAAGGTCCGCCTCCAGTTCAAGATCCCGAGTCGCTCCCTGATGGGCTACCGCAGCGAGGTGCGTTCCTCCATCTCGAACAGGTCGCCGCATTTGCTCGTGTCCTGACCTATTCGCTCGTGACCGACACAGATCAAGACCGATACGCGCGGCAGCGGCATCTTGAACTCCATTTTCTACGGGTACGCGCCGTACCAGGGCTCGGCGTCGGCGCCGTCTAAGGGCAAGCTCATCGCGTCAGCCAACGGTGTTTGCACGGTTCGTTTTCCGTCCTATTCTCTGTCCTCAGCACGTGTTGACAAGGTGGCTAATGCGTTGGTGATATCGCAGGCGTACGCGCTCAACTCACTAGAGGACCGCGGCGAGATGTTCGTCAAGCCGGGTGATGAGGTAAGGAGCTGAGACCAGCGCCCACGCGTGAAGTAGGTATGGTCGGACGTCACTGATAGTCGTTCTTGTACTGGTAGGTCTACACGGGTATGATTGTTGGCGAGCACAACCGCCCGACCGACATTGAGATCAACCCGACCAAGGAAAAGAAGCTGACCAACATGCGCGCCGCTGGCACGGTGCGTCCGTGCGCTGGCCGTACATTGTGCTGTTTGGCCGAGAGGTGGAGGAACTTACGCACTATATCGTTTGGTTTGGCTCGGACCAGGACGAGAACATTCGTCTGTCGCCCATCCGCACCATGTCGCTCGAGGACGTCGTGACGTACATTGGCGAGGACGAGATGATCGACGTGTCGCCCACGCGCATCCGCATGAGGTGGGTCTCAGATTGTCTTACTGTGCTTTGCTAAGGAGTGTAGGGATGGAATGCGGCTGACACTGTTTGCTGCCGTGTCCTCATCAGAAAACGCGAGCTGACCGCGAACGCCCGCAAGCGCGCTGGAGGCAAGAAGTAGAGGCCAATGCTGTCTCTGGGAGCAAAACAAGACCGCATATCTGACGCGCCAAGCTGGCGCCGTAGACCTTCGCTAGCAGCTTGCAGCAGCCCGTAGAGACCCATTCATGCCGCATGCACATAGAGTAGAGTGAGAAGATCGACGCAATGGAATGAACGGATCGCCACGTTGAACTCAGCCTCAACGACTCACAATGTGTAATGGGTACCAATTGCTCTTGAAATGAAGAACTCAGTTGAAGAGGAATGAAAGTCCAATTATGCTCGACAAAACGAATCGACGATTATAGAGCACGTCGGATCTGCTCGAGGCGCCGCCGCGACCCGATACTCAGTACAGTATCAATACTCTAGAGTTTCAGTAATTGGCTACTGTAGCGAGGTCTTCGAGCACATGATGGCGCTGTCGGCCGAGGACGAGGCGGCGTACGCCATGCTGGCGATGCGGCTGCAGCGGGACGTCAACTGCCTGGCGGATTCGGAGCGCGGCGTGCGGCGGCGCGCGGTGGACAAGCTGAGCCGCGCGCTGCAGGCCGAGGCGACGGCCGGCGTGTCGCCCGCCGTGCTGGCCAAGCTGTGCGCGGCCAACCTGCAGCGCGCGCTGCTGGCCACGGCGGGCCAGGACGCAGTCGAGAAGTGCCGCGAGAAGGCGCTGGCGCTGCTGCTCTTCATGGCCGAGAAGCGCGCGCTCGCGCGGTCGCCAGAGGTGCTCGCCGAGCTCGTGGCGCTCGCGTCCAGCCGCCTCGGCTCGCTGCCGTACCCGGAGCAGACGGAGGAGATCCGTCTGCTGCTGCTGCAGCTACTAGCGCTGTACCTGGAGCAGCTAGCGCATGAGAGCGACAGAGTGCCGCTCCGCGACGTGATGGCGGACCTGGCCAACGTGCTGGGCAAGGCCGCGCTCGATCCCTTCCCGGACGTCAAGAAGGTCGCCGCCGACTGCGTGGTCGTGGTCGGACGCGTCTGGCCGCAAGACCTCGCGCTGCAGCTCGGGTCCGTCGCGCGGCCGCTGGTCGCCAGCCTCGGCCACCAGCACAGCCGCGTCCGCGTCAACGTGCTGCACGCGCTCGAAGCGGCCGTGCCGTGCGGGTCCGAGGCGCTGCCGGAGCTCATGAAGGAGACGCTGCTGCCCGCGATGGGGAAGGCCGTGTTCGACCGCGCGCCGTCCGTGCGCAAGCAGCTCGCGCTGACGCTCGCCTCGTGGTTCCAGCGCATCGAGGCGATCCGCCAGTACGAGGCCGCGCTTCTACCGCTGCTCCTCTCGGGCGTCGTGGACGAGTCGCCGGAAGTGAAGGACGTGACGCTTGGCAAGCTGAACGAGCTTGGGTCCAAGTGGGAGACTGAGGATGAGAACGGGTCGGAGGGTGCAGCTATGGATGTTGACAGCGAGCTGGCTATCCCTCCGCCGGCGCTCTTCTCGGCTCGGCCTCCTCGTGGAGCGCGCGTGCTCGCCGCAAGGTTCGTTCGCCGTCAACGTCCCCCCCTCTGGTCGCTGTGTCTGAGTATCTAACTCCTGGAATGTGCTTGTGCATCGCTCAGAGTCAAAGCCGACGTGATTTCCATCTTGCTGGAGCGCACGGGCGATTGGACAGTGCGTGCTTGACGAAGGCGCCTTGAGCTGTCGTGTGCGTCACTCACCAGGTTCTTTGGCTGTCGCTGTGTCGCAGGTGCACGTTCGGGAGCACTACACAAAGATCCTCAGCGCGTTCTTGATCCTGCTGGAGCAGGACATGAACCCGTTCCTGGACAAAATCTTCGCGGCGCTCGGCAAGATCTGCCGCGACGACGAAGACGCGGTCGTCTGTGCTGTAACGCAGTGCTCGGGAGTTATCGGGTATTACGCCGACCCGCAGATGGTGCTCGCGTCTCTCCTCCCAATGGTACGGTCGACAGCAACTTGCTCATGAACCAATCGTACGCTGACGAGTGCGCGGATCCTTGGCGGACACAGGTGGCGGGACGACTGGCGGGCCAGGACACGGCCCAGCATCGCACGAACGGGCTGATCCTCCTGGGAATGAGCGTCAGCGGCATGACTGCGAAAACCATCTCTCCGCACCTCGAGGTTCGCTCAATCGACGCTGCACTTCCGCGCTGGATGATGCATGGCGCTGACCATGTCCCCCATGAACGACAGCTGATCACCGAGGCGCTGTGCGACCCGGGCGTGCGCGAGTCGGAGGTTGCGGACCTTCAGGCTCAACTCGCGACAGTAACATCCAGCATCATCCACACTGCGGGCGACACGCTAGCGAAGCCCAGCGAGGTCTCGTTTCGGCTGTTTTGGGTGCTGAACCACCTCCTTGCAGTGTCCAACGAGGCGTCAGTAGCGCATGAATCGGTACCGTTGACGATGACTGTTGCAGCGCCGGTTGTTCCCTGCACTGACAGCTCTTCGTCCTGGGCTCTACAGGCCACTGAAGCGCTCTCGAAGCTCGCGGAGACCGGTAATATCTCCATTGAGGTGCGCTCTTGACGCAAATTGTCCGTTGACGCCGTGAGTATCTGGCTGACTGTGGTGGCTGTTGTTTCAGGATCTGTATCGCCAATATTTGGGCAAGCTCCTCGGCACGATGACCCTCCCGACGGATGCGGCGACGTGCTGGAAGAAGAGCGATCCTAGTCGGATGCTCTTTGATGCACTGTGTCGGCGAGGAGGAGCGGTACGGGTGCAACGAATCGGTCAGTCTGCCGTGCTCACCACTCACTCCGCTTTTGTGTGTGAAATGCTCTTCAGGCGTGTGGCGACAGCATGAGCGTCATTGTCCCCGTGATTCTCGTCCACCTCGACCCTGCCCGTGATGCCGACGTGCGCCTGTCATTCTTGGCGCTCCTCGAGACGATGCTGAGTACCGATGCAGTCTGCAAGGTACAGACGGTTCGTCCGGTCCGATGAGGTGGGCTGCGATGAAGCTTACCGTAATCTGTCGATGCTTCTTCCTCTCGGCGTGGTAGGCGTTCCAGCCATTTAGTACGGCGCTGCTGCTGAAGGGCATCGTCCCCAATATTGTTTGGCAGGGAGGACGCGTCGCCGCCACGATCCGGTGCGTTGTCTCGCTCGATCAAGCTCCTCGTGCTTTGCCATTTCACAAGAGGCCCTGACTGCAGTCGCCGTTGTGTCGGCAATACAGCAAAGTTGCGGTTGCGTGTGCGTACACGCTTCTCCGTCAGGGTCTAGCAGACCAGGCATGCTTGTTCGAGGTGGCGCCGCAGATGCTGCCTGTGCTCAAGTCGAGCATGGACGACGGAGATGCCAAGACGCGGCAGCTGATTTGTCTGGCGCTGCAGTACCTCTTTGTCGCGTTGCCCGGTTCTCTCGGAGGTTTGCAGTTGCTGTGTCGGTCCTGTGTTGTTGGTTGTAGCAGTACCCCCTGACGTTTGTGTGCTCTGCGGCGGGACGGTCGATAGAGGAGCCTGTGCACCAGCTCTACTCGGAGATCCTCAAGCGCCTGGATGATAGCAACGATACAGTTCGTAAGGCAGCGTGCCAGACCTTCATCACGTTCTTGCAGGCGGCGCCGAAGGAGCACTTTCGCGGGACGATCATCGACTACTCGCTCGACTGCTTGTTCGTCCACTTGGACGACTCGGACCCGGACATCCAGGTGCGTATCGAGCCTGCTGGTGGCGTTGATATCTCGGCTGATAGTACATTTGTGGTACGCCTCGACCAGGTTGCGGTGCTGGCGGTGCTGAAGCAGGCGATCGCGGTCGACGCGGCGCTGGTGGCGAAGAAGGCGCAGGAGAACCGGAGCCGCCATCAAAACCCAAAGTTCTGCGACGAATTGCTAGTCCTCGCAAGCCAAGCAAGTGCCTGAGGCGTAGTCCGTCGGATCAGCTCAAACAGCGACTGCGAGTTGATGATACTGAGGCGAGATACTTGACCCTTTTGGAGCTGTAGGGCCAGCGCTTCTTCTTGAGCTACTGGACGTCGATCTTCTGCTCGTCCAGTCTGGTAAAGTAGTCGATGAGCTCTCGAACCCGCTTCTCCTCGGCTTCGCTGTGCTGCTGCTGCTGCCTCTGCTGGACAAGTTTCCTCTTGCGGAAGCGCGTGTTACCCCGCTGAAATACGAACGCCGGCGGCGACTCGTGTGTTGGAGCCGCTGCAAGCGTCGGTGGCTGCCTTGGCACGTTCCGGCGTCACCTGTCGCGACACCTTCGCTCCAGCGACGTCGCTCTCTTCTTCGTCTTCTCCCCAGCGCTAGTGCTTTCCTTGGACAGCAAGCCATGCCGTTGACTTGAGACCTTGCGGACGTCTCTAGTCATGATATCTGCAGCATCCAGCTCATGTGAGCTCTCAACAATGTATAGACCCCCTCCCCGCACTTCCTTCGACACCTTTGACGGCGCCAGCCAGCTCGCAGGTTCCCCGCAACGGCGCCTTGCTGCGGAACGGCGCCATCTCGTTTCACTCGCGTCCACTATTTACCCTGCTGCAGTGTGTGTTGCCCTTCATTCCGCACTTTCTCGCGAGTTGAAGCAGTCCACATCTCATTCGAGACCATCACTCTTGACTGGATCGGATACGATTCGCTGGATATTCCCGCATGATTTCTATTTTTGGCGAATGAACACGCGCCAAGCGGGCGACTTGTTCTCGCGACCGCACCGCGCGCTGGCTTACTCTCCTATTTTTTTTCCAGCCAAGAAAAGAACGCCCGACAGCACGCGACCAAGCCGCTCGCTCGCCCAACGATGAAGGTGAATGACGGGACGATCGTCGTCGAGGTGCAGCAGCACGCGCTGCAGAAAGTCAAGGAGCAGCTCGCCAAGGCTGTCGACGTCCGGAACGTGCGCGGCATCGCGCAGTTCTTCGGCCTAGGTAGGGGTCTCGTCGTCTCGTGCCAGGGATCGATCGGCTCGGGCCGCGTATTCACCAGTGACTGTTTCGCAGGCGAGGAGAAGCCGTTCAACATCCCCGGGCGCGAGGTGCTGGCCTCGCGCGCGCGCAAGAACGCCGTCTTCTTCAGCGCCAACTACGCGATCTCCGCGGCCCTGGTCGGCGTCGTTACGATGTAAGGCTCCCTTCAGTTCCGAGCTGAATCCCCTGAATGTGTTTGGTGCTAAGCCCGAGTGACATGCTGGAACTGCAGCCTGCTCAACCCGGTGTTCCTGTTCGTGCTGATCTGCCTCGCGGGCTTCTGGTTCTACGTGGCGAGCGCCGCGGCGAACGAGACGCCCGAGCAGCCTTTGACGGTGTTCGGCAAGCCGATCTCGCCGGATCAGCGCAAGATCGGCATGCTGGGGGGTACGTCTTCTCCTGCAGCTTGATTGGATGCAGACTTGGGCTCTCGGTTGCGCGGCAACTGACGAGCTGTGATGTCGTGCGTGGACACAGTCAGCTTGGGCGTCATTATTATCTTCGGCGGCTCGATCCTCTTCACGATCTGCTCGGCCAGGTAGGATGCGATCGCGCTTGGTTGTGCATGCGAGGACCATCGATGATGGCTAACGCTTGTCTACGTTCCGCCTTTGTCTCGACTCGGTGGTTGACAGCATGGCGCTGGCGGTCTCGCACGCGATCCTCCGCGACTGCCCGACGGTGCGAGACGAAGATGAGCTCGGCTTCCTCTCGGACGAGGGCGCCAAGATCGCCGACACGGTCTAAGGATAGAAGGACGAGCTGGTTCTTCATGCGCCGCTAACGCCTACGCATCAAATCACTGCATCGCCCTGCCACCCGTAACGTTCATATTACGCGGATGGCGCCGCATGAAGAGACGACAACGCCAGCTCTTCAGTCCAATCGTGTGTCCGATATGCTACCTCATTGCCGGAACACCTACCGCCAGCACCTCACCTGCCCTGGGTGACGACCTCTACCCGTGCCATCCCTGTTTATGGCAAGCAGTCGAGTGCGCGACCTCCGAGAAGTGCCCTTGTATTGCAAGGCTTGCAAGTCTCGACGTGGATGCGTTCGCCGTGTTGTTCCCCGTGATTACCATCGCACCTCGCACCCATTGCAATGCTTGCAAGCCACGACGTGGATGCGTTCGCTGTATTGTGCTCTGAGGTGACCGCCGTTGGACCCATCAGACACCCAAGACACCCATCGGACACCCTGGAATCCAGTCCGCCTCTCGAGCAACTTCAACGGCGCGGTGGCCGCACCGAGCGCGCTCATTCGCTGCCGCCCGCAGTCCGCCCATCGACGCGAGCATCTCTCGACCATGAGTCACCCAATCGCGCGCGCGCGTCATGCGCGATCACAGGTGCACCTCACGCCTTCTGGTGGTGGATGCGATGCGGCTCGTCGACAGTTTCAGATTCCATCTTGAGCCAGTTCAGGTTGCTTCAAGTGCGGGGATGGGGTGTTTCGACCAATCAGCGTTGAGAATGTCGGTGACTCCTGGGTTTCGAGGTGACCTCGAGCTTCGCGGCTGCAGATTGGCGGCTTTGGGTCGTTCATTTGCGGCTTGTAGGTTCAGATTTGTCGCCTTTTCGTGATTTTAGCTCAATTTTGAGCCAATCCTGCGTCTAGAAATGCGAATGCGCAACGGAGCGCCACAAGAACGCTCCTCCAAACGGTGGATTTCAGAAACTCAGGACACGCGCGCAATGCCCGGGAAAGAGTGAGCAAGCGCATCGCAGGCATTGGGGCCGAGCGAGCTCGTTTTTCTACTGTATCCCTCGCCTGCCACGAGAACTTTGCTCCTTCATGTGACGTGCAGCTTTCAACGGCGCGTGGGTTCCGTACGTATTTCTGTGCTGATTTTTCCAAAAACAAGTGCCCGGTTCCGCCCAATCAGCGCGCGCCGTTTGACCAGGTCAATGTCCACGGTACCGCTTGTAACTTGGAAATTGTATATGGAGCGTGCGACTAGGGGCACCAAGCGACGCGTCACGCGAAACCGAGGTGGCGAACGGGCGGCAGAAGTTGGAAAAACCAACCTCCGATCGCAGCATGTGTGCCAAAGATGGACCGAGCGATCGATCGATCAAGCGAGGCAGCGGCTCGCTCATTCCCCCATTTCCTCGGCCGGCGACACATCCCCTCCATCACCGGCGAAGACCTGCGTCCAGCTGGTCTTAACGCGCGTGCCTGACTTATTCCTCTCGCCGCGTCATCCATCCGCTCTTATTGGCGATCCAATTCACCATGTGGGTGTTCGGCTATGGGTCGATCGTGTGGAAGACGGGCTTCCCGGCGGAGGACACGGTGTTCGGCTACGTGACGGGCTGGCACCGGCGGTTCTGGCAGGGCAGCCCGGACCACCGCGGGTCGCCGAGCGCCAAGGGCCGCGTCGTGACGCTCATCAGCCGCGAGCAGATGAAGGCCTTCGACGACGAGTACGCGCACGAGGAGAACGACGACGTGACCTGGGGCCGCCTGTACAAGGTGCCGGACGCGGCCGTCGCCGACACGATCCAGAACCTGGACACGCGCGAGCAGACGGGCTACGACCGCCAGTGGGTCGACGTTTACTGCGAGGACGGCGAGACGCGGCGCGCGCTCGCGTACATCGCGACGCCCGAGAACGCCGACTTCCTCGGCCCGTCGACCGTCGACGCCATGGCGCGCGAGATCGCCACGCGCTGGGGCCACAGCGGACCCAACTTCGAGTACCTCTTCCGCCTCTGCGACTGCATGCGCCAGCTCAAGGTGCACGACCCGCACCTCATGGACCTCGAGAGCGCCGTGCTGCGCTACACGGGCTCGCTGCGCGCCATGGAGTGGAAGGGCGGCAGCGCCGGCTGCGGCATCCAGTAGGCGGCCAGCTTTGCACTGGCACGCGCACTCGGGCGACGTCAAGACGGCGCAACCAAGCGCTGGCCCCGCCCTCTTGTCGTCGCGAAGCTCTTCCCAAGCCATGGGAGACTCGGATGCGTTCATTTTCATATGGAGCTTGAAGGAGAAAACAAAGTGTAGACTAGTACTAAGAGTGGAGGCAGCGCGCAGGTGAAATGCGCGCTCCGACACGGTAACTTATCGCCTCTGGTCCTATGAATATCCTATCGCTAAGCTATCCTTGGTAGGTTCCTTGGGCCTATAACACCGCAGCGAGCCGAAGCTCACTGCTGGCAGGTCTCCTGGGGGGAGGCACCCCCACATACCGACTGCGTCGATGCTGCTGGCAATCCGCTG